>MU715580.1:34615-52139 GCA_026770625.1 Nicotiana glauca | reverse complement strand
TACTGTTCGCACTTCGGTGGGGGCAACTCCTTATTCATTGGTGTATGGCACGGAGGCAGTGATACCTACAGAAGTTGAAATACCTTCCCTTCGAATTATTGCGGAGGCGGAAATTGATGATGGTGAATGGGTCAAAACCCATCTGGAACAATTGAAGTTGATCGATGAAAAGAGATTGGCAGCAGTATGTCATGGACAATTGTATCAACAGAGAATGGATAGAGCTTATAACAAGAAAGTGCGTCCCCGAAAATTTGAAGTCGGACAACTAGTATTGAGGCGCATCCTACCTCATTGGGCTGAAGCAAAAGGAAAGTTCGCTCCTAATTGGCAAGGGCCATTTGTTGTAACACGAGTGTTGTCCAACGGAGCATTGTATCCAACAGATGTGGAAGGGAAATGTGTAGAAATGGCTATCAATTCTGATGCAGTCAAGAGATATTATGTATGATTTCTTTATCTTTATGTATCTGATTGTATTTGACATATTTTGAAATTTAAATGATGAAGGCATTTTGTTCTGCTATCCAAACACTTTATCCATTGCTATCCCTTTGAACCTTATTATATTTTTTTTCATAACCCTCTTTCGGAATCCACAACAAAATCCAAGGATTGAATGGGGAAGTAAGAGAAGAAACAAGAAAAAAATAGTGCAAAAGAATAGAAAAGAAAAGAAAGAGAAGAAAAGAAAAGAAAAAAAAAGAAAAGAAAGGAAAAGAAGAAAAGAAAAGAAAGAAGAATAGAAGAAAACATCGCAACAATGAAGCGATTTTATGACCTGAACTACGTTTGACTTGATCCCGAAAGGGTACGTAGGCAGCCTCACTGAGGTTTAGTCACAACCGAAGAAAAACTCATGAAACCCCAAACAATGAAACTGGGGCAGAAGTTGTGAAAGATATGATTCCGAAAGTTGTAATTTTGAACCCCCGTTGAAATATTTTGAGCCTTTATACCTTTCTTTCTAAACCCATCCAAAAGCCACATTACGATCCAAAGAAAGACCTTCTGATCAATTTTAAGAAATGTCAATACAAGTAGGTAAGGTGAATCATGTTGTGAACAACACTCGGATACCAGAAGTTCAGAGAAAATTAAAAATGAGAAAATCTTATTGGTGAAAACCCTCACGGGCACCGTAAGGCGAAAGTGAGTCTTCAGAGTGGGCAAATGAAGAAGTCTGTGGTTGAAAGATGTTCGAGACATGGCAAAACAAGTGAGGTTTGGGTTTTTGGTGAAGATCAGGTTATGAAATATAGAGCAGTTGATCGGGTGGACAGACTAGGCTGGTTAATCCAAAATGCATGGCATGATCAATGGAATCAACCTTCCCACTCAGATAAGTCCTATCCTCTTTCTCCTTTCAGAGTCTTTCTATCCTCAAAACTTCGGGTTCATTACATTTCATTTTTTTTTGAAATCTGTCTATAAGACATTTTCAGTCAAAACTAACTACCAGCTTCCTAGTTGTATGGCACAATGAGATCAGGACTTATTAAAGGACAGTGAAACATGAGGGATCAATGTAAATCCCATCAAAAGGGTAATCAGATGATTGGAGGAAGAAGCAAAAGTTCACAGAAAAGGGGAAAAGAAACACCAAGACAGTAACATGAGGAAAACATTCGTGTCATCAGGATCAGAAAGTTTGAAAGTTAGCCGGGAAATCATGGCAAGTTAAAACAAGTGCAAAGAAGCAAGTCGGAGCAAGTTCAGAAGCGAGAGCATGGCTAACAAGAATGCCAGCAGCTGATCACCATTTTATACTAATGAATTGTTCTTTGATTAAAACAGGGACAGAAAGAATTTTTCTTTGTAGGCAGGAACCCACCTGGATAACAAGGGAACACTGTCCAAATTTTAGCAAGCAGGCACCCACCTGAAGAACAAGGGAATACATTCCAAAGTGCAGCAATCAGGCACCCACCTGAAGAACAAGGAAATTATAATACAACTCTTATCTCTAAAGTTAACATTCAGTAACACCATGCACCCAGTTATCAAACTGGGGCAGAAATTTTCCTTGTTTTGTGTATTCGTTGCAACCAGGAGCCCACCTGAAAAACAAAGGGAATACTTTTCAAATTCAGTAACCAGGAGCCCACCTGAAAAACAAAGGGAATACTTTTCAAATTCAGTAACCAGGAGCCCGCTTGAAAAAAAAGGGAATACATTTCAAATTCAGCAAGCAGACGCCCACCTGAAGAACAAGGGAATACATTCCAAAGTGTATCAAGCAGGCACCCACCTGAAGAATAAGGGAAGTATAATACAACTTTTATTTCTCAAGTTAATATTCAGTAAAATCATGCACCTAGTTATCAAACTGGGATAGAAAATTTTCCTCATTTTTTATGTTTGTTGTAAGCAGGAGCCCACCTGAAGAACAAGGGAATATCTTTTCAAATGCAGCAAGCAGGCATCCACCTGGAAAACAAGGGAAGTACAATCCAAATTCTAGCCTTAATTCTAATATTTTATAACATGATATGCCCAGTCACTAGACTGGGGCAGAAATTTTCTTTGTTTGTCTATTTTTGTAAGCAGGAGCCCACCTGGAGAACAAGGGAATACTTTCTCAAAGTAATCATAAGCAGGAGCCCACCTGAAAAACAAGGGAATACATTTTAAAGCAATCGCAAGCAGGAGCCCACCTGAAGAACAAGGGAATACTTTTTCAAGTAATCGCAAGCAGGAGTTCACCTGAAGAATGGACACATATTTCAAACACAGTCAAAGCAACAGCCAGAATTCCATTGAAAGAATACAAGATGCAAGATCAAGGCGATACAAGAACACAAGATACCAGGCATAGATAGGATTGTAGAGTATAGCTTAGGCTAGCTTCTTTTATCTTTACATGGTGTAATAAGGGGGTCAGCAAGCAGTAACAGCAGCAACAACAGTAAAATCACAGCTTTCTGGTAGTCCCAGCTACCAGACACTCCTGAACTACACTGATCTGATTCCTGTTTAGCCCGGGATATGTAGGCAACCTCTGAAGCAGGGTGCGGTCAAACTTTTCCAAAAATGCTTCACACGGAATATGCGAATGGGCAAAAATCCCTCATTACCGCTCACTTGTCTTTGCACGAAAACTCTTCGTATTTCCGGGCAAAGAGGGGCAGCTGTGAGCACGAGATTTTTGCTTTAAGCAAATTATTCCTAAAATCCATACAAAATATTTTTTTGTTATTTTTACAATTTTTGTGGCATTTTGTGCATAATAATACAAAAATATGCATATACATTAGGATTTTTAATTTTAGTATTAATTCATTTTGGAAACAAATTAAAAAAAATCAAAAATAGTATTTTTAGTGTTTTAATAGGAAATTGCTATAAATAGTTATTAAATAAATTTTTAGAATTAATTTAATTGCACAATTTAATAAATCAAAAAATACATATAAATCTGAAAAAGAAAAATACAAAAAATAATACAAAATACAAAAAGCAAAAACAAGAAAAATCAAAGAAGAAATCAAAACAATTAATTTGGGCCAGATATAAGCCTAACCCAAAGTTTACCTAAGCCCAAAACAAAACACCCGCCCAGGCCCAAATTCCCTATGCCCGGTATGTCCCTTCCCATAGCAAAACGACGCCGTTTTAAGGCTTTCAATCGCAGCCTTTGAGCATCTTAATCTAACGGATAAAATTTGATCTCAGTTTTAAAATGGAACGACGTCGTTTAGGGTGCGTATAATCTGAACCGTTGAAATAATTTTATCTGACGGTTGGGGGGCGATTGGTATTCTTTAATATAGCAAATATACAAAAAACTTAAAAATCTTAATTCATTTTTCATCAGCTTCCTCATCTATCCCAAACCCTAGCCGCCCCGTCTCCTCCCCAGAACCCCGCCGGAACCCTACCGGCGGGAAACGATAGTTACACCATTCAATCACCAAAAAATACCATCGAACCGCCTTGAGCTCCTAAGTCCACCCCTATACCCCGTTTCCCTCGAATTACCCCCATTCTGTTCAAATATACGAAGTTGTGTCGCCAGAACCCTAACTCCGGCGAACACCACTTCGTCCAAATTAAACCAAAATCACACCAAACCTTCTCTTGGCCATCCTCTACCTGTTTTCGAAAATCTTAAGCCCTAAAAGTCATTGGAATGGCTCGAATCAGTTTGAAACTTCACCGGTGAACAACAATTCAAGAAAATTTCAAGTCTGTTCTTCCTGAAGTCTAAAGGACTATCAACTAAAAAAAAAAGAGAGAAGGAAGAGGAAAATAGTTAGAGAAGAAAGAGGAAAAGATTGTCCGCATAGGCAAAAAAGAAAAAAAGCTAAGTTTCTTTGTCTTTTATTTGTTGTATGTTTCTTGTTATTTGTTTCATTAATATCTGCTTAGTTAGGGTTTGTTGATTTTCTTATAATATTGGTTAGTTTAAAAAAAAAAAATTGATACTGTTGATCTTCTCAGTGATTAGTAATTAGATATTAGTATTAGGATTAGTAATAGGTTTTGGTTCTGATTTGGTAAAAAAAAAATTTTAAGTAAAATTTGATTTTTTAATTGACAGTATGATTCTCAATTTGTTCATATTAGTATGATTGACAATTAAGGATTGGTTTGTAGCTGTTTTTCGAATAAGTAATTGGTTTTGATTAATTTTGTTAATTATTTTGATCTAATAAGCAATTAAGTTCAGGGGAAAAGGGGTTAAAGGGCAGAAGGCTCATGGGTAAATTCAATTTAGTTTCAGGAGTGTTTTAGGTATAGAAAAATGGTTCAATAGTAATAATGATACAAATACAGGGGTATTAGGGGGCATAAAAATGGGTAGTTTAGTAATTTTTAAAGTGAAGTGAGGGTAAAATAGGAAATACAATAGGATGGAATCTTCTAGACAGGGGCATTAATATAATTCTCCATACATAATTGTAGTTACTTGTTATCAATTAAAAGTAAGGGGTTTAAATTGAAATAAAAAAGGGGACTAAACCATAAAATCTGAAAATTGAGTTTCCCACCATTTTTACATCTATAAATAGGCATTTAGATGCCTTGTTTCAGAAGTTTTTACTCTCCAATAGATCCAAAAAAATATCTACTAGATTTCAGATCTGAAATTGAGAGTTTCAGATTCAAAATTTCTTCTTCTAGGTCCAAATTCCTTCCAATTCAGTTTTCCATTAAAATAGCATTTGGTTGAAATTTTTAAAAACGGGTTTGAAATTCAGTATTACGAAGGTTCAGACCCGGAGTAGTTTGTCTATTAGATATTGTATGTTAGTTAGGAAATATTGTGTATTATAAATGCAAATATATATAATCTGTTAGTGTGAGTGTTAAAGGTAATTTGGAAAGTACACATATTTGTTTGCTTTTTTTTTAAAAAAAAATCATTAATGGTTTAGTTATTCCTTTGAACGATTTGAGTGTCAAAAATTAGTGTCAATTTATGTACTGACCGTCAGTCATAAATTATTTAAATTGACACCTTGCTACTTGGCCCAACGTGCATTATAGTCAAATGCCTATATAATTTCATTGCCGTTATTGCCTCATTTGAAACTAGGCTCGTTTGAGCCCAAAACTGGACTGTTTTCATAGACATGTATTACCTCACTCAGGGGGTTGAAATATTTTGTGTTCAGACCAATTCATAGGCCCAAATTGCATGAATTTACGATAATACTAAAAATGATAATTAGGAATGAGGAAAATTAATCCATAAATATGAAATTGGGTTTTGAGTTAGGTAGCGGGTTCAAGCTAAAAGGTTTTATCCTTTTGTTTAAATTCCGACTTGAATTCAAGATTCAAATTTATATTCATGAATTAATTGGCCATTAGAAACGAATAAATAGAGAATTTTAGATTGTTAGCTTGAACTTAATAAAAATAAAAATAGGATGAGCTTCGCCAAATCAAATACACAATTGCGGAGCCCTCATTAATTACTTACTAAAAATACTTAGTATTCGGGATAGGCCGTTTAGCAAATTTTACGGCCTTCCCAAAAGATAACAACACGTTAGCCGCTTTAGGCGCGATTTTTAATAATATTACTTTCTTAATACGGGTGTGCATTTCATGCAACCCAAATCTAAATCCAAAAACGTCGAATGAGAATATGTCGAGGATCCGGGTGCATTTCATGTGACGTGATCCGAAAACATGTCCTTAAACGATGTTCACTTTCTTAAAACAAAATAATTTGACAAAAGCGGTAATTAATTCTAAAAATGCACAAATAGGATAACATGTATTTAAAATTAAATATTTTAGCCAAATATGACAATTGAGCGACCGTGCTAGAACCACGGAATTCGGGAGTGCCTAACACCTTCTCTCAGGTTAACAGAAGTCCTTACCCGAATTTCTGGTTCGCGACTGTTAAACAGAGTCAAACCTTTCCTCGATTCGGGATTCAAACCGGTGACTTGGGACACCATAAATCTCTCAAGTGGCGACTCTGAACTTTTAATAAAAACGAATCCCGTTTCGATTGTCCTTAAATTGGAAAAACTCCTTTATTACTATATCATTTCCCGGGGTGTAGTAAAGCCAAGTAAAAGCTTTCTTCGTGAAAAAGGAGGTGTGACAGTTGGCACAAATTCGGAACAAAAAGGGTTCCTCCCAGTAGTATTGCCTACATTCCCACAAGAAATTTTTCTTTTGATAACTCTCCAATCTATCGGGAAAAATATCACTAACAAAGAAGTTAGTGATGTCGGCATACCAAGGAGAGAATGTGCTAGACAATGCGAGTACGTGCTAATCTGGAAAGGCATCATTGATCTCAATGTCTTCTTTTGGTCTCCCTGCCTCTTCAAGCATAGATAGGTGATCCGCAACTTGATGTTTTGTTCCTTTTTTATCTTTGAATTCGAAATCAAACTCTTGCAACAAAAGGACCCACCAAATCAATCTTGGTTTGGAATCCTTCCGAGCATGATCGGTGTAAATTATCACTTTGGATCCCAACAAATAAGCCCCAAACTTTTCAAAATCATAGACAATGGCGAAAAGTTCTTGCTCAATCACTGTGTAATTCATTTGAGCGCCATTGAGTGTCTTGCTTGCATAGTAGACAGGATGAAGGATCTTTTTATGATGTTATCCAAGTACCGGTCCAATAGCTACACCACTAGCATCACACATGAGTTTCAATGGAAAAGACCAATCGGGTGCGACAATAATATGTGTCGTGGGGTGTTTTTCTTTCAATTCCTCAAAAGCCTTTAGACACTTCTCATCAAATAAAAACTTTGCATATTTTTCAAGGAGCTCGAACATGTGATTAGCAATTTTTGAGAAGTCCTTGATAAAATTCCTATAGAAGCTGGCTTGTCCCAAAAAGCTTCGGACACCTTTTACCCAAGTGGGTGGAGGAAGCTTGGAAATTATTTCCATCTTTGCCCGATCAACCTCTATGACTTGTTTGGAAATTTTGTGGCCTAAAACAATGCCCTCGTCCACCATGAAGTGGCATTTCTCCCGGTTTAGCACAAAGTTTATTTCTTCACATCTGTTGAGCATTTGTCTAAGGTTGTCAACACAATGCTTAAAGGAATCACCCACTATAGAGAAGTCATCCATAAACAAGAAATCTTCTGCCATGTCCGAGAAGTTTGACATTATGCACCGTTGCATAACCCAAATGGCATATGGCTAAAGGCAAAAGTCCCATATGGGCATGTGAATATCGTCTTCTCTTGATCTTCCAAGGCGATGTTGATTTGATTATAGCCAGAATATCCATCCAAGAAGCAATAGAACGACCTTCCTACTAGCTGATCAAGCATTTGATCAATAAAAGGTATAGGGAAATGGTCTTTGCAACTCGCACTGTTTAGCTTCTGGTAATCTATAAAAACTCTTCATGCGGTCACTGTTTTTGTTGGGATGAGGTCATTTTTGTCGTTTTGAATGACAGTCATGCCTCCTTTCTTTGGCACACATTGCACCAGACTCACCCAAGAACTATCGGCAATGGGGTAGACCACCCTGACATCTAACCATTTGATGATTTCTTTCTTTACCACCTCTTGTGTGGAAGGATTTAACCTTCTTTGATGCTCCACACTTGGTTTCCTCTCTTGCTACAATTGTATCTTGTGTTCACAAATTGTGGTGAGAATCTATCAGATGTCCGTTATTGTCCACCAAATAGCTTACCTATGCTCCCTCAAGACATTCAACAGTCGTTCTACCTACACATTATTCAACAAAGAATAAATGATTGCCGGTAGAGTGTCATTAGAGCCAAGAAAATTACACCTCAAGTGCAGTGGAAGTGGCTTTAGTTCAAGTTGCGGCGACTCAATAATTGAAGTCTTGGCGGGAGGAGTGAATTTATTCTCTAAGTCAAGAGAAAGTTTCTTTTCAGCATAAGTGTACGACCCAAGTTCTTCTAATTCATTCACCAATTCCATTTAGCCCTCCGTGTCTTCACCATCAAAATTTACCAAAATAGCCACCAATGCCTCACCAAGGCATTGTTCTTCCATCTTCATCTCAATTGCTTCTTATACCTCATCAACAACATCAATGACTGAGATGCTTTCATATGCATGTGGCAACTTCATACCCTTTCTCGCTTGGAATGTTACCTCTTCGTCATTGACTCGGAACTTGATCTCATTTTGTTCCAAATCCATAAGTGCTCTTCCAGTAGCAAGAAATGGTCTGCCCAAGATGATCGGGATCTCTTTGTCAACAGCATAATCAAGGATCACAAAGTCGGCGGGGAGAATGAACTTTCCCACTTTCATAAGCACATTATCAACACTTCCCACCGGTCTCTTTATTGAACGATCGACCATTTGCAACCTAATACTTGTAGGCCTCGGCATACCTAAAACCGCTTGTTTGTAAATAGAAAAAGGCATTAAATTGATGCTAACCCCATTATCACAAAGAGCTCTTGCAAAATTGCGCTCCCCAATAGTGCATAGAATGGTAAAAGCTCCCGGGTCTTATTTATTTTGAATGGTGGTTGTTGCAATGATGGAACTAATCCGGTGAGTCATGTACACCACTTCATTCTAGGTCGTTTTCTTGGTGATCAAGTCTTTCAACTACTTAGCAAAACTCGACATCTCTTGAAATGCTTCCACAAATGGAATATTTACCGATAATTGCTTGAGAATGTCATAGAACTTCTCGAGTTTGATATTATCAACCTTCCTAGAAAGTCTTTGATGGAAATGAGGGGGAGATATAGGAATTGGTTCTAGAGTTTTTGGCGTCTCTTTCACTTTTTTCTTAACCTCTTTTCGGTTCACTTCTTGAATTTTCACTTCTTCAGGGACCCTTTTAGCTTCAACAATAATCGTCACCTCAACTTGTACCTCAACTTCATGTTTGGAATATTCTACTTCTACCACTTGTTCATCCTCTCCTTGAAGTACTTTCCCACTGCGAGTTGTAATTGTCATGCAATGAGAAGCTGGACCACTCCCACTACCTTTTGGGTTTGCAATTGTGTCACTTAGGAGTGTGCTCTTTTGCTTCGAATTTTGCTCTCTTCAGAAATCTCTCGTTTTCATCTCCAACTTTTTAATAGATGCGGTATGAGAACTGAAAAGCTCGATCATATTCCTCATTAAAGTGTCGGACCTTTCTTGATTTTGCAATACTCCTCAAGTATGTTTTCCAACTTGGAATCACTTGAAGAACCTTGATTTGAAAATTTCCCTTTAGTTGGAACATAAGGGTGTGAACTCTGATTTGAAAAGTTGTTGTTGTTGTTACTCTAATTCCTTTGATTTGAACTGCCTTGATCATTTCGCCAATGTTGGTTGCCTTGCCCTTGCAGGTAAGGCCTCCATTGGTTTTGTTGTCCTGAACCTTGGTATTGTTGCCTTTGATAACCTCCTTGAGAGTTGTTGACATAATTTGCTTCCTCATAATCTTCATTTGATGTGGGTTGAACATTTTCCACCATATTCACCTTTTTTGTTTGGCTTTCAGTGAACATAGTGTTGACGTTGGTGACAAGCCCGATAGTTACTTCATCTCTTTCTTGATTCTCCTTAATCATGTTGGTCAAGAAAGGAGTACCGTATGCAATTCCAACTGTGGTGTCCTCATAGTGCCCAGCTTGGCTATGTTTTTCCATTTTCTAAAGGATTTGTGTGATCCTCGTAAATGTTTTGACCATAAAATATCCATCAGCTGCATTATTGGCTATAGATTGGTTCATAGCGTCCAAACCCATGTAGAATTTCTCCAACAAGATAGAATCCAGAAAACCATGATTCGGCAACCTCACAATATAACTTGGATCGATCTTATGCCTCATGTAGATGTCCCCCCGGTAGTTGCTTGAAAAAGAAAATTTTATCCCGGAACTCAGATTTCTTGCTTTGTGGGAACCATTTAGCTAAGAAGGCTCGGACAAGTACATGCCAAGAATGGATGGAATTTGGTGGTAAATTTTGAATCCATTTCATCGCTTCTCCCGTCACTGAGTACTTGAACACCCTCAATCTTAGGTCATCATCTGAGACGTTAATCTTATTGTCTATTACACACACACCCAAGAAGTTTCTGAGATGTTGTCGGATCATCATTGATGGAATTTCTGAAAAACACCTCTGCTTTGAGCATTAATATTAAATCGTGTTCCACCTTGAAAGTGGCAGCATCAACTTTCGGAGGTACAATAGCATTTGTATCCTCAATGTACTCATCTATGTCCGCAAAAGGATTTTTTTGTTCCTCATTTCAACCATATTTTCCTATCAACACCAAGCAAAACAAGCAAAGTGTGATGGAATAGAAGAAGACGTCAACTAAAAAGCACACACTAATTAGTAATCTCAAAACCGTATTCTCCGGCAACGGTGCCAAAATTTGATACGCTTAAATTACACTTTAATTAAATAGTGTAAGGCCCTCGGTGTCAAATATAATAACCTAAAAAGGCTAGGGTTGAATCCCATAGGGAATAGGTGTGAAAAGGTTACTTGAGTAGTGTGAAACTTGACTTAGGTCATAATTCTATTCCTTTAGCTTACCAACAGAATGATATAGTTGTGATTTAATAAGATGACTAATTTTGTTATGAGAATGTGAATAATTTGATTAAGGAAATCAAGGTTGTGTCCCCGTCAATGAAATGGAATGCTATCGATGTTAATATGATATATTTCTAATGAAAAGTCCTTTGATATACAAATGGTTTCTAAATGACTACCCAATATTTTTCAATGGTTGGTTAGTATTTTATCTTTATAATTTTGCCAAATATAAAAGAGTTGCAATTAAGAACTACCTATTTATGCCAAGTAAAACTCACTTATTCCCAAGCAATTTTATTAAACAAGATTTAAGCTCTTGAGTTCTTGATATTCATTTCTACCCAACCCAACCCACTTTTCCAAGTAAAGAATGAATAAGATGGAGTAATTTAATGTTTCCAACCATCAATAATAAATAAAGCATAAGAAATGAATAAATATCAACCAACCATTATATATATATATTCAACGTTAAACACCCATTAACATTACACCCATTTAGGGTCCACAACCTTAGTATTTAAAACTAGCTACTCATGTTAAAATACAAGAACAAAGTAAAAAATAAAGTCATAAAGCTTATAAAAGTGCAAGATTCTCTCTTCATAAGTTTTCAAATTAATGGAGTATTCAATGTTATCAATGTAGGTCCTTTTTCAGACTTAATAACCCACAAATACCCTAGTTATTCTTTTTATAGTGGACCAAAAGTCGTGGTCAAATCAGATGAAATTACCCCTGCAGATGACTTCTGCAACCGCATAACGGTCGCAGACCAAGTATGCGGTTCGCGTAATCTTCGTTTGCGTCACAGATGTGTAGATCAGATGTCCCAGGAATCAACCGCGTATGAATTATGCAGTCCGTATAACTGTTATACGACCGCATTTTACCATCACGGATGTGTTGAGAAGCTTCTTCAATTGAAATTGTATAGTCATTATGCGGCTCGCAAAAGTGTTATATGACCGCGTAATAGGCCGCATATTTTTCTCTTCATGTGGCGAACCACTATGCTTCAGTTTGCGAAAATCATGCTGATTATGCTGTGCATATTTCACTTATGCGGTTGCATACTTGTACCATTTTTGTCTTTTTGTGACTTTTTGACTTCTTTTCCATGTTTTTGGGTCTTCAAGTCTCATGCACTACAAAACAACCAAACTTGATAAGAATGAACTAAAAATGCACTAGGAGACGAGCTAAAATCGAAGTAATTGGTATCAAATATGCCAAAATTCTACAGCACATCAATCCATATCATGATTCAATAATACAACTTCCAATGGGTCTTCAACATCAATCACAACACTTGTGTCATCAACAATTACTTCGATCACAAGATTTACAAACAAACACACTTTGTTGCTATTAGGCTGCCTCATTGACTTGCAAACACTGAACGTAACTTTTTCATCGCCCACCCAGAAGGTGAGCTCCCTAGCTTCCACGTCAACTAATGTCTTCCCTGAAGCTAGGAAAGGTCTCCCAAATATGATTGGTACCTTGTAGTCAACCTCACAGTCAAGTATCATAAAATCCACAAGAAGTATGAACTTGTTGACCCAAACTAGCACATCATCAATTATCCCAATAGCCTCTTCATTGTCTGGTCCACCATTTGCAACCTCATGGATGTGGGTCTTGGTTTCCCAATCCCCAATGTCTTGAACATGGAATAGGGCATCAAGTTAATGCTTGCCCCCAAGTCACACAAAGCTTTGGCGAAATCGGCACTACTAATAGTGTATGGGATTGTAAAGGCACCAGGATCTTCTAACTTTGGAGCCATGGAGTGCACATTGGCACTCACTTGATGTGTCATTTTGATCATTTCACAGTTCATTTATCTCTTCTTTGTTACCAAGTTCTTCATGAACTTGGCATATCCCGGTATTTGTTCTAAGGCTTTAACCAATTCATCATATTAATGAATTTCTTAACTTGATTCTCATTGCTTTGCTTTGCAAGCCTTTGAGGATATGGTGGAGGAGGCCTTGGCAAAGGAGCCTTGGATTTGGGCACTACCGGATCTGGTATGTCTATCACATGTTCGCTAGACGGGTTACCATCATCTTGTGTCTCCTCCACATTTTCATCAATATCTATCCTTACTTCATCATTTACTGGAACATCATTTCTTGGCTCATCATCATCTTGCATAACCACATTATCATTCACAATCTTTCTTAAGTTTGAGATACTAGCAACTCCATATTTCCCACTTCTTGTAGTCACCGCCATAGTATGCCCCGTATTGTTCCCACTTTCGGGTTTACTACCGTATCACTTGGTAGTGCCCCCTTAGGGAGAGTATTTAAATCTTGAGAAATTTGGCCAAGCTGGACTTCCAAGTTGCAGATAGAAGTGTTGTGGAAGGCTAATTGGGAATCAAAGTCAACATTTTTCTCCATCATCTATTTAAATGTATTTTCAATTCTACCATTTCATTGGAAGAAGAGCTTGGGCCTTGAGCAGGATAGGGAGGTGGATTGATTTGTTGTTAGAACATCAGAGGCTTTTGAAAACCCGGCCCTTGGTTATTGTTGTTCTTCCAACCTCCTTGATTATTGGATCCCTAATTGCCTTGATTGTTGTTGCCCTAATTGCCTTGATTACCCCAATTGCCCTGATTTCCTTGATTGTTCCAATCGCTTTGATTAGAATTACCACCACTCTAATTGCCTTGGTGGTTTTGGTTGTTCCAATTACCTTGGTTCCTTTGTGACCTCCATTGTTTTTTTATTTTTGTTTAAACCCCTCCCAAATTAGGAGGATCTTCAGTGTTTCCACACTTTCCCTCCAGCGTGACTCGAACCCAGGACCTAACAGTCATGGGTGGAGGTGCTTTTACCAATCTCCATTGTTGTTGGTTTTGCCCTTGAGAATTGTTTCTTTGACCTTGGTAATTGTTGACATATGGAACTTCTTTTTCTTGCTCATTAAATGAATCACCTTGATCATAACCTCTATCATCTTGCATGAATTGCTCCGGATGGTTTTGCATTTGTTGACCTTGTTTCCGCCTCTTGTTTACCATCATATTCAAACCTTCCACTAAATTCACTTGTTTCGTTCCTTGAACTTGTTGAAGTTGAGCTTTGGCCAATTGGTTCATGGTAGTTGTCAACTCGGCTATAGCTTGCCCATGCTCATGTAGCTCCTTGTGTAGGTGAATAAACATTAAGGTCACCTTAGGGAACATTGGCTCTACTTTGCCACGCCGAAGAGGTATCCGCCATCTCATCAAGGATTCGACAAGCTTCGGCATGTGGTGTGTTCATGAAGTCCCCCCACGAGTTGGTTAACCACACATTGGTTTGTTATATTGATCCTGTTGTAGAAGGTTTGTTTATCATGGCCCCAGTCATATCTTGTTAGGGCACTCTTTAACCATAATACGATATCTCTCCCAAATCTCGTGCAATGGTTCATTGGGTTCTTGCTTGAAGACAAGAATCTCATCCCTAAGTGTCACCACATGTCTTGGAGAGAAGAATTTGGAAATGAACGTTTTAGCCAATTCATCCTAAGTGGTGATGGAATGGTTGGGCAACCTCTCTAACCAATCCAATTCTTTTCCCCGTAGAGAAAAGGGAAATAGCCTCAACCTCAGTGCATCCTCAGAGACGTTGGTTTGCTTGCTCACCCAAAAACTATCGACAAACCCCTTGAGATGATTGTAGGCATTTCGATGTGGAGCTCCACTGAAGAAACCCCTCTGCTCAAGTAGTGTAAGAATCACATTCGTTATTTGGAAATTGCCCCCCTAATCGGGGGTGGGATTATAACACTTGCATAACCTCGTTTGGCAACACCCGGTGCGCTTCTCTTGGTGGAGGTGGGGAAGGACGGGCGCATTGTCGTGAGTTGGGCGGACTCGTCTATTAGCTTGAGGTTCAATAGGGACCTCATCCATGGCATCATCGTCCACGTCCTCCCCCAAGTGCACATTTTTTATGGGCTCGTTGTTGACAACCATTTTCGTACCTAGAATCAATTTAAACACAAATTAGTAACTCAGAAAGAAAGAAATACAAAACACATAATAATGTAGATATATATTTAAATTCATTTAATTCCCCAGCAACGGTGCCAAAAATTGATCTCGGCCAAATCCACACCACAATTAAGTAGTGAGGTGATGGATGCATTAATAACCCAACAAAGGTCGGGATCGAATCCACAGGGAGTTAGAATATGAGATTAGGTGTATATCTCAGTTGATTGCAAGTTTTGGCTTAAATTGTACTTCTACAAAGTTAATTGGTGTATTACTTCTATTTTCAAAGATAAAACTAAAGGATAGTATTTTTGGTTTTGAGATGTTTTCCAATTGATAAAGGAATCTAGGGTTGTGATTTCCACCTAGGTGTCTACCTAACGGGTTGTAAACTATATGATAAGTTTGATTTATCGGGTTCGTGGTATAGCAAACACACACAATTACACACTCTATACCTCTTGGTAGTTTGAGTGATTTTGCCCGATTTGGCATTCTCATGCCCAAATGGGTATTTGCACAAATCCAACGATATATGCTCAAGCCGGGTCTTATTATATCTAGACTTGGCCCTTTAATTGGTGCTATCAATTTCTTGAATTCACCCCAATTCCTTACTAGCCAAATTTTCCTAAACCTAGTCTCTTTTTCTCAAGCGAAGACTAGGTCAAAAAGGCATGAATCAATATTTGCAACCATTAATTCAATAATTTAAGCATAAACAAGGATAGATATTACTAACCCAATCACAAACAAGCCCTACAATTAAATACCATTAAATATCCACATTAGGGTTGGTCACAACCCTAGCTAAATATCTAGATACTCATAAAAAAATGAAGAAATACAAGAAGAAATAAAAGTAGAATGCATAGTCATAGATGAAACAAAGAAAATGTAGTGTTAAGAAGTCAATCTATTACAAAATTAGTTAAAGAAATGAAAAAAGTATAGGTGCACCTCTGCGAACTAAACTTAACCTAAAAATAACAAAAATTTATATTTATACTAAGCTGAAAACATCTGACAAAAATGCCCCTATGGAGGTTATACAGCTGTATAATTCTGATACAGACCGCAAAAAGGCCTACTGCGGCCGCACAATTCTACTGCGGTCTGCACACTTGGGATTTTAAGGCTGGAACTTAAAGTCTTCTGCGATCCGCATAAAACTGATTGCGGCCACCCTTAGGATTCTATGATCATACAAAAGTGTTGCGATCACTCTTCAGCATTTGGGCTTTGATCAACTATCTGAATCTCCAATCTTAGGGATCGCATAATAATGATTGCCAGTGCAATTGTCCTTCTATGGCAGAATATTTTGGTGCAGTTCGCACCATCTGAATTGTCTAAAATCCTCCTTTCTGAACCTCATTCTGCGGCTACACTAGAATTGTGCGGTCCGCATTGTTGGCTTCTTTGCCTAGTTATGGCTCTTGTTCACTTTTTACTCCTTTATGTGTTGGTTGTGACTTATTTGGCTCGTTTCCCAATGTTCCAAAAAGTAAGCACTTTTTGTTAGTTTCTGGGAATACCTTTAAGCATTTTTGAGATAAAACGCAAGTAAAAGAGAGCAAATAAGTGGTCAAAATCCCTACTTATCATTAACGCGACCCCATCTCGTATAAAAAGGGTTCTAAACCTGATTTGGAGGATATCTAAAAGATATTGAAGGACAATTCACGACGGGGAACAGACACCATGCTTTGAGGAGGCTTCTAACTAGTTTTTCTTCTCTACTCTTCTTCTAACTTTATAGTTCATTAGTTCTAAAGTTTTGGGTGCTACATGAACGTTGTAGTTTGAACCTTGAATTGTTCTTATTGTTTTATCATATTGGTTTATTATTCAATCTTGTACTTAATTATTTGATTACTTGATCAATGATTGAATACTATCTACGAATCTAGGATTGAACTCGAGAGAGGGAATTCTAGATTGCATATAAAATTGAGTAGAGCAAGATCTTAACTCTAAGGGCCTTGCTTGGTTACTATACCAGAATTATTAATGTTGTTAATTCTAATTCCATTAGAATATAGGCGTTAGATTAGCTTGAATAGGTGAGTTCTACTTCGGGAGAAGGCTAGGAGCAATATTAACTCTATCAACTAATAAACCAAATAGATTAATTAGGCAATTTAAGTAGAAAACTCATCGGGATTGTTAGCTAACCCATAAATCTACAATATTCACTCACACCGAATTCCTCTTTAAGCTTTGTGAGCACGTGATTTTTGCCCTAAGCAAATTATTCCCAAAATTCAAACAAAATAATTTTTTTTATTTTTACAATTTTTGTGTATTTTGGTGTCATTTTTTGATAATTGTTGCATTTTTTGTGTTAATTGGTTGAATAATAATTCATATTAAAAAATACCAAAATATGCATTTGCATTAGGAATGTAATTTCACATTTTAGTACGAAGTAGGTATTAATTCATTTTAGAACAATCTAAAGAAAAATCAAAATTGTTTATTTTATTGCTTTAATTGAAAATTGTTACAAAATAGTTTTAAA
>MU715566.1:11937-42836 GCA_026770625.1 Nicotiana glauca | reverse complement strand
AGTTTGTTTTACTGAAAAAGAAAATACAAAAAGAGTATTGTTTTCCAAAATAGTGTATTTTTCAATGAAGAAGAGTCTTATTTTCGAAAATAGTTAGTTTTATTTGCCCGAACTACGCTAGCTTGATTCTCACCGGATGTGAGATACGTAGGCAACCCTCATCGGGTCCAACCACTCTTTTTGCAAAATAGCCAAAAATACCACGATTTTAATTTTTTTAAGTCGGGTAAGGCTATTCTTGTCTAAAATAAGTCGAATGTCCCTAAAAGGGCGCCGGAAGGCTGTCTTTGCAAGAATAGCCACCCTGTGTCATTTCTCAACGGTTAGCGGGCACAGCCTTAAAATCTTCTCCCGAAGTGCTGAAAGGCCGTATCTGCAAAACCGATTTTTTATTTTTTATTATAAATTTGAATGAAAAGAATAATGTAATTTTTTTCCTTTTTAGGTCAAAATAAGTGATTAAATCACCTTAATAAATGTGCAGGATGAGCACGATTAAAAATGAATCTTTCTCAATTATGAATAAAATTCCTCTGGAGTGTTGCGTCTATGGTGGAACGATCTGGGCAAAGAAGGACAGAGCGAGGTCAACAAATATTTGAAAGGGCTTACTTGTTTATTGGATATTGTGCCTCGGGGAGACATCATCAGAGCTTTGGTCACATGTTGGGACCCGGCACACAATGTGTTCTATTTCTCGGACTTTGAGCTCACTCCGACCTTAGAGGAAATAGCTGGGTACATCGAAAGTGCCGAGGTTCCTTTAAGGCACAAGTACTTGGTTGCCCCGAGAACCGTAGCTATACACAGATTGTTAGACTCTCTGAAGATAATCAGGACGGTTCACAACACGGATTTGGCAAATGGATTTTGCACCCCACACTTCATATACCACAAATATGGCCACATCGGGGGGTTCAAAAACCCGAAAAGCAAGATATGTAGCAAAGGAAATCGCCAAGAATGGGAGGAGCATAGACGTTTCGCTTTTATGGTGGTTTTTCTGGGGCTTGTGGTATTTCCAAGGAAAGACGGAAACATTGACATAAAAATAGCCGGGGTTGTCAGCACTCTAATGACTCAAGCCAAAAGCACTCTTGCACCTATGATATTAGCCAAAATTTTCCGCGCTCTTACAGCCTGCAAAGCCGGGGGAGACTTCTTTGAGGGGTGTAATCTACTGCTGCAAATGTGGATGACTGAGCACCTGTGCCATCGTCCTCAGTTCTTGAGCTATGGGTCTCCAGAGAAACATGCATAGAAGAGTTTTATACGAGGATTAAAGGGGTCAATTTGCCTGAAGGATTCACGGGCTGGACAACATATTTTCGGTCCCTCACTGCTAGTCAAATAGAGTGGAAGCTTGGATGGTTGCCTGTTGATGAAATCATATATATGCAAGCAGCAAGGCCGCATTTCTTCTTGATGGGTCTTAAGAGCATTCAGCCTTACGCCCCGTATCAGGTTTTAAGGCAACTCGGGAGGTGCCAAATAGTGCCAAAAGACGGCGTCTTAGTGCTCAGGTAGTTGAGATTAGCCCTGACGGACAATTTCCTGAAGCAAGAGTCTTCCAGATCTAGAACGAATGTCAATACTTAAAAGCGGATACTTGCATGCAGGATCGAGCTAAAGGCGAAGTGTCGCCAGGATACCTTGCTTGGTATAGGAGAGAATATGAGCACGAGAGGCCAGCTAAAAGACCTCACATCCAGGAGTTTGCCGAATCATCGCAAGAACAGTGGGTCCGGTTAGCCAAAGAAAATGAATACAAAACCAAAATAAGAGAATTGGAAAAGCGGGCGCAAGACCTTAAGTTTGAAAACAACGTGCAAGCCGCGGCTGACGAGGGTGAGAAAAAAAAATTGTCCAAAGAGAATGAAGCCTTACGAGACCAAATCCAAAAGATGAAGATAGCGGCTGAAAATCTTGTTAGGAGTGCCAAAGATGCAAAGCTCATAGAAAACCTAAGGCAAAAAGTGAATGACTACAGTTTTGACCTCAACAAAGCAGAAAAGGAATTAGCCGGGGTTCGAAAACAATTGGCTAAAAATGTAGAAGAACGAGCATGCATGGTTAAGCAGTTGAGAGAAGAATACGATAATGAGGTCACGGGATTAAAGAAAAAGGTCATTGCCGCAGAAAACAAAATGATCAAACAGGCAAAAGAATTCAAGGTTGAAAGAGAGCACTACTACACAACATTGGCACAATTAGAAATGGACCTGCAACAACTCCAAGAACAAAATCAGAGACTTTGGAGGCCAGGTCCCAACAGATAGGGCGGTTGCTTTAGGAAAAGGGCATAATCAGAGAGAGAATACTAGCTATTTCTCACTACATTACCAGGAAATGCCAAATGTGCGAGAACATGACTCATACTACCTTCTTTGCCTCGGTGATGATATTTGTGAAACAGATAATAAGTGACCTGGACAGACTTCAAGGGGAACTTGCATATAGGCCCGCGGCGAGACCGAACGATGTCCCGCGGGCACCAGGAGCTTTAATGTATTCATGATTGTCATTTGAGTCTGTATTTCCTTTTACTAGAGTTTGTCAGTTGTCGGAGGCTGTATTTTCTTTTCAAGTCAATCTGCATTTTCATTTTGAAGTAGAATAGTTGTTGGTGGAGTTTGCAGTTCTTCTTGTCATCTAGAGTCTGTTAGGTGTCTTAATGCGTCAGTCTTGAGTCCTTGTAATCGAAGTACTTGCTATCAGTAAAATTGAAACTTCCAAAAATATTTTTGCTCCTATTTTGCATTTATTACACTTGGACTGATTCAGGTAGGTTCAGGATACGTAGGCAATCTCCATAGGATCCGACCGTAACTAAATAAAAAAAAGGAAGAAAAGCGAAAGAGCAAAAAAGAACCAAAGATGGAAAGAAAGAGAGCCAAAGAATAACAAAAGAGGAAAAAAAAAGAATCCACAACAAAAGAAATAATGGCAAAACAAAAAGAAACAAAGGCAAGAATAAAAGAAAAGAAGTCGCAGTCGGGAATAAAGAAAGTCGGGATGAAGCAAGCAGTCGAACAAATGCATAATAGAAACTGTTAACTGCCTAGGTGCATTCATTCCCCAAATGTGCGGTTATCTATTTATTAATGACCTAACCGCTAACAACGTTGTTGTTGATGATGAGTCCAGGCAAGTGGTTCAGTGAGTGGCATTCTGGCAACCCATCCATACAACACCCGCTGTAAGGATACATAAAAAATGGTCAACCATGAGCTAGAAACAAGCATTGTCGACCCATCTAAGGAAGAATAGGTAGTGGATGTCAATGCCATGAAAGAGGAGATGTATAAACTGAAGAAACAAATGGCCGAGATGTACCAGGCCTGGTCAAAGGGACACCCACTACTAGCCTATCCTGCTAACCCTGCCTACATCCCACCATTAGCCCAGCCATAAGATCCTCCCACAGTGAACTCCTCTCCGGCCTACCCTACCTATCAACAATACTATGCAACTAATTCCCAAACACCACCACCTCCACCACCCAAACAAATCTCATGCCCTCCACCTCCAACCACTCTTGTGTTTGTGGCTTCTCCACCCGCCGCATTACACAGATCTTCTAGTGAGCCCCTGTTCCAAACCCAAGAAACCCACTATTACCCACCTGAACCCACCTTTAAACCTCCAGAACCATACTCCTACATTCCTCGTCTTGATATCTCAGCTGAAGAAGAGAAGCCTCCCAAAAAACCTGAGCAGGAGGAGATGATACGAAAGGTGAAAAGCTTAGAGAAATCATTTAGAAATATGCAGGGTCTAGGAGGACAGGTGAATGTGGCCTACAAGGAATTGTGCTTGTTTCCCGACGTCCAGTTACCTGCGGGGTTCAAGTTACCCAAGTTTGATCTGTATGACGGACATGGTCATCCGGTAGCCCATCTGAGGGGATTTTGCAGTAGATGAGAGGAGCTGGGGGAAGGGACGAGTTATTAATGGCGTACTTTATTCAAAGTCTCAATGGTGCGGCCTTGGAATGGTACACACAGCAAGATCATGCTCGATGGTACACTTGGGATGATCTGGCACAAGCATTTGCAGGCCACTTTCAGTATAATCTCGAAATTGTCCCGGACCGTCTATCACTGACCAAAATTGAGAAGAAGCCCGAGGAAAGCTTCAGAGAGTACGGTTTTCGGTAGAGAGAACAAGCGGTAAGGGTTGACCCTCCAATGAAGGAAAGCGAGATGGTTGATTACTTCATGCAGACTTTGGACCCTACCTACTATGGTCATCTGGTGTCAGTAGTGGGAAAAATATTCAATGAGGTCGTGAAAATGGGAAGTATGGTGGAAGAGCACTACTAAAAAACCCAGGGTTTAGCGACGAACAAAATCTGTAGCTAAACAGAAAAATCTGTCGCTAATCTCATTTAGAGACGGATTAGCGACGGATTATCAAAAGATTCTGCTAGCAACGAGCATTTTAGCGATAGATTAGCAACGACGTTTGTAGCTAATTCTAGTTTTTTTTTGTAGTGGAGGGTCTCAAGTCCAACAAGATTATGAGCTATTCGGCAATCAAGGCAACTACCCACGCTATCTAGAGCGGCACTGGAGGTGTATTGGGAAAGAAAAAGAAAGAAGATGTTACAGTAGTGGAATCGAGAGCTTGGTCCCGGGGTCCATCGCCATATTATCACCAACCACGACCACATCCTCAAACCTACCCCCACAACCCATATGGCCCACCGCAACACTACTATCCACCTCCTGTTCCCCATTTCTCTATCCACCATGCCCAAACATATCCCCAACCTCCTACCCATGCGCAATGGCGCGCACCTACCTCACAAAATACTCACCCGACTCAAAGCACCTACCCACCCCCGAGAGCCTACAGAAACCCCATGGGACCCGATTTTTGACCTAACCTTGCTTCCAATAATGATAGGCTGCAAAAAAAGAAGACCTTCACTCCGTTGGGAGAATCCTACACCAACTTATACCACAGATTGAAACACTTGGGCATGTTGAGTCCAATTGAACCCAAAGTGCCAAATCTTCCCCCAAGGAATTTGGACCACTCGGTGAATTGCGAGTATTGCTCGGGTGCTCCGGTACATGACACAGAAAAATGTTGCCATTTGAAAATGGCCATCCAGGAGCTCATTGATACCCGCCGAATTTAAGTGCAGGCCCCAAAGACGCCTAACATCACTCAGTATCCATTGCCAGCCCATCACGAGACCCATATGATTGAGTTAGTGCAAAAGGGAGAGTATAAGAAGCCTTCACAAACCGTGATGATGATCAGGGCCAGTGAGGACAGATCAAATAAGAAACCAACCAGTGGGAGGGCATTGATCAAGGTAGAGGAGACAGTCAGCGAACCAGTGGTGGTGATAAAAAAGGAGCCTTCGAGCAATGTGGCAGTAAAACAAGAACCAATTAAAGCGGTGGTGCCGGGGGCAGCTGTCAAGCCCGTTGTGATCGTAAAAGGGGTTTATATAGATCCGGTTATCATCAAGCCAGTGACTCAGTTACCAGTTGTCAGTGAAAAGGCCGTCCCATGGAATTACGGCCGAGTGACTGTGACGTACAAAGGGAAGAAAGTTAAAGAAGAAATTTGTGAGACCCATAGGCTGACTCGTTCAGGGAGATGCTTTGCCCCCGAAGAGCTGAGAAAAGTTAAAGCAGCTAAAGATATTCCAGCACCAGTAAAAAGGACCATGACTGAAGAAGAAGCAGAAGAATTCTTGAAGAAGATGAAGGTGCAAGATTATTCCATTGTAGAACAGTTGAGAAAGACTCCGGCACAGATCTCATTGCTATCTTTATTGATCCATTCGGATGAGTACCGCCGGGCGTTGATGAAGATTCTGAATGAAGCCCATGTTCCTGATAAGATCTATGTGAATTATCTGGAGAAAATAGCAAACAAAATTTTCGAGGTCAATAGGGTTATGTTTTCTGATGATGAGTTGCCTTTGGAGGGCACTGAGCATAATAGAGCACTCTACCTTACGGTGAAATGTGAAGACTCAGTGGTCACCCGAGTGCTGATCGACAACGGGTCCAATGCAAACATTTTCCCTCTCTCCACCCTGGAAAAGTTAAAAGTGGACAGTGAAAGAATCCACAAGAATAGCATCTGCGTGCGAGGATTTGATGGAAGAGGAAAGGACACAGTTGGGGATATTGTGTTGGAGCTGACGATAGGACCAGTTGAATTTACTATGGAGTTCCAGGTGCTCGACGTGGCTGTTTCTTACAATCTCTTGTTAGGCCGACCTTGGATTCATGCAGCAAAGCAGTGCCGTCTACCTTGCATCAGATGGTCAAAGTCAAGTGGGACCGGCAGGAAATTGTGGTGCATGGGGAAGATAGTTCGTGTAATGCCATCATGCCTTTCGACGAAGCTAAAGATGACAAAGGTCCATGGGTTTACCAAATTTTGGATACAGTATCAGTTGCAAAGATCACGGAAGGAGAGTGTATTCCTGTGCCCAGGGTAGCTGCTGCATCTGTTATGATAGCTTCGGAAATGATAAAGAATAGATTCTTACCTGGAAAAGGCTTGGGTGCTTCGTTGCAGGGCATCATACAGTTGGTATCTCTTCCTGGAAACCTGGATACTTTTGGTTTAGGCTTCAAGCCCACTGTTGATGACATAAGGCGAGCTAAGAAGATGAAAAAGAGATCATGGACCCTTCCAAAACCCATCCCCCGCCTTTCCTGTTCCTTTGTCCGGCCTGGTACTAAGAAGCGCCCAGCAACGACAATGCCTAATTCTGTGGTAGTGGAACCCGACAAGGAACTGATTGAGAGGTTTGAGAGGCTATTTGATGAGGTGAATGTGTTGGAGGCAGGAGAAGGCCCAAGCAAGGCAGATGTGCACTTCATGGGGCCCCATGCAAAGCTTAATAATTGGGAAGCTACTCCTCTTCCTACCCGGAGGGAGTCTTGGTAGTTAGTTTTGATTTTCCTTTTAGTTTAATCTGGGTTATTTCCAAGGTTGTAATTCGGATGCTATGTTCCGTCCGTTTGGACGAGTTAAACCTTGTTATCTTACAATTAATGAAATGCAATTTCCTTCCCTTTTTTCATTCTTGATAGCCTTTATTTGGTCTTTCTTTTCTTTCTTGTACAATCCCTTTTATGCTGGTTTCACTGACGTGTCATGCATGAGGAGTCTTCGGCCTAGTCTTGATTACCAATCTAACTCCGAAATAATAATACAAGAAATTGAGTGTGATGACGAGGTAGAATATGATGATGAGAAAGCCTTTGAAGAAATCAGTAAAGAATTAAGCCAATTTGAAGAAAAACCCAAACCTAATCTGAATGACACAGAGGCAATCAATTTAGGGGATCATGAGAATGTACAGGAAACAAAAATAAGTGTCCATTTAGAACCTCCGCTCAGAGAAGAGATAATCGGAGCGTTGTTTGAGTTCAAAGATATTTTTTCGTGTCATATGATGACATGCCGGGTTTAAGCACCGATTTGGTGGTCCACAAATTGCCCACCGACCCGGCATTTCTCCCCGTCAAGCAGAAGCTAAGGAAATTTAAAATAGACATCAGTGTAAAAATCAAAGAAGAGGTCACCAAGCAGTTTGATGCGAAGGTCATTCGGATCACGCGGTATCCCACTTGGTTAGCTAATGTTGTGCCTGTGCCAAAGAAGGATGGAAAGACCAGAGTGTGTGTTGATTACTGTGATCTCATTAAGGCGAGTCCAAAAGACAACTTTCCACTGCCGAACATCCACGTATTGATTGACAATTATTCCAAACATGAGATTGGTTCCTTCGTGGATTGTTATGCGGGCTATCGCCAGATTTTGATGGTTGAGGAAGATGCGGAAAAGACGACATTCATCACGCCTTTGGGAACGAATTGTTATAAGGTTATGCCATTTGGGTTGAAGAATGCAGGGGCGACATATATGAGGGCGATGACCACCATGTTCCATGATATGATACATCGTGAAATTGAAGTCTATGTAGACGACGTGATCATAAAGTCGAGGAAGCAATATGACCATGTCAAGGACTTGAGGAAGTTTTTCCAAAGGATTCGCAGGTACAACCTCAAACTTAATCCGGCAAAGTGTGCATTTGGAGTCCCATCTGGGAAGTTGTTGGGGTTTGTGGTAAGTCGACGCGGTATTGAGTTAGACCCGTCCAAGATCAAAGCCATTCAGGAGCTACCGCCGCCAAGGAATAAGAAAGAGGTGATGAGTTTGCTTAGTAGGTTGAATTATATCAGCAAGTTCATTGCCCAGCTCACAACGACTTGCGAGCCCATCTTTAAGCTGCTAAAGAAAGATGTTGCGGTCAGATGGACGGATGAATGTCAGGCAGCATTTGACAAGATTAAGGAATATTTGGCCAGTCCACCTGTATTGGTCTCGCCGGAGCCGGAAAGACCCTTGATCCTTTATATGACAGTTTTGGATAACTCTTTTGGTTGTGTACTGGGGCAGCATGACATCACAGGAAAGAAAGAGCAGGCGATTTACTACCCCAGCAAGAAGTTCACGTCGTGTGAGGTGAAGTACACTCAGCTTGAGAGGACGTGTTGTGCCTTAACCTGGGTAGCGCAGAAGTTGAAACATTACTTGTCATCATATACCACCTATCTCATCTCTCGATTGGACCCGTTGAAGTACATTTTTCAGAAGCCCATGCCCACAGGGAGGCTTGCGAAGTGGCAAATCTTGCTTACAGAGTTTGATATTGTCTATGTGACCCGGACTGTAATGAAAGTACAAGCATTGGCTGATCATCTGGCTGAGAATCCAGTCGATGAAGAGTATGAACCTTTGAAGACATACTTCCCTGATGAAGAGGTAATGCATGTTGACGAATTAGAACAGGTCGAGAAGCCAGGATGAAAACTATTCTTTGATGGGGCTGCCAACACCAAAGGCGTCGGGATAGGAGTCGTGCTTATTTCTGAGACAGGGCAACACTACCCTGTTACAGCTCAACTTCGTTTCTATTGCACCAATAACATGGCTGAATATGAGGCGTGATCTTGGGTTTGAGGTCGGCTATAGACATGGGTGTCCAGGAAATCTTGGTTATGGGTGACTCAGATCTTCTGGTGTACCAGATTCAGGGAGAATGGGAGACGCGAGACTTAAAGCTCATACCGTACCGACAGTGTTTGCATGAACTTTGTCAATGGTTTCAGTCAATAGATTTCAGGCATATTCCAAGGATTCACAATGAAGTTGCCGACGCTTTGGCCACTTTGGCGTCAATGTTGTGTCATCCAGACAAGGCTTATGTGGACCCATTGCAGATTCAGGTCTGAGATCAGCATGCCTATTGTAACATGGTAGAAGAAGAGATTGATGGTGAGCCGTGGTTCCATAATATCAAAAAATACCTCAGGATGGGAGTATATCCCGCACATGCCACAATGGATCAAAAGAGAGAAATTCGACGCTTGGCAAGCGGATTTTTCTTCAGTGGAGTAGTGTTGTACAAAAGAACTCAAGATCTTGGTTTATTGAGATGCATGGATGCTAAACAGGCTACAGTTATCATGACCGAGGTACATGCGGGAGCTTGTGGACCTCATATGAGTGGATATGTATTAGCAAAGAAGATTCTCCGAGCAGGTTATTATTGGATTAATATGGAACGAGATTGCATCAGTTTCGTGCGCAAGTGTCATCAATGTCAGGTACATGGAGATTTGATTCATTCTCTACCATCTGAATTGCATACAATGTCGGCACCATGGCCTTTCATTTCTTGGGGGATGGATGTCATTGGGCCAATCGAGCCAGCGACGTCAAATGGGTACAGGTTTATTTTGGTAGCCATTGATTATTTGACTAAATGGGTTGAGGCGAAAACTTTCAAATCTGTGACCAAGAAAGCGGTGGTCGATTTTGTGCATTCAAATATCATATGTCGCTTCCGAATCCCGAAGGTAATCATCATGAACAATGGGGCCAATCTCAACAGCCATCTGATGGTGGAGACATGTCAGCAGTTTAAGATCACGCACCGCAATTCCACCCCATATCGTCCTAAGGCAAATGGAGCGGTCGAAGCATCTAATAAGAACGTCAAGAAGATACTTCGGAAAATGGTGGAAGGGTCTAAGCAATGGCATGAGAAGTTACCTTTCGCCCTGTTAGGCTACCGCACTATTGTTCGCACTTCAGTAGGGGCGACTCCTTATTTACTGGTGTATGGCACTAAGGCGGTAATACCCGTATAAGTTGAAATACCATCCCTCCGGATTATCGACGAGGCAGAAATTGATGATATTGAATGGGTCAAAGCCCGCTTGGAACAATTGAGTTTGATTGATGAAAAAGGATTGGCCGCAGTATGTCACGGACAATTGTACCAACAGAGAATGGCAAGAGCATATAACAAGAAGGTGCGTCCGCGGAAATTTGAAGTAGGGCAATTGGTGTCGAGACTCATCTTACCTCATTGGGCTGAAGCAAAAGGAAAGTTTGCCCCGAACTGGCAGGGGCCATTTGTTGTAACCCGAGTATTGCCCAATGGCGTATTATATTTGACAGATGTGGAAGGGAAATGTGTAGAAATGGCTATCAACTCTGATGCAGTCAAACAATACTATGTATGATTTCTTTGTTTAATTGTACTTTATTATATTTGGCATATTTTTGAGATTGAAATGACGAAGACATTTTGTTCTGCCATCCAAACACTTTATCCCTTGTTACCCCTTTTGAGCTTCATTTATTTTCTTTCATACCCCTCTTTCGAAATCAATAATAAAACTCGTAAGCCCGAGCAGGGAAAATCAGCGAAGAAACAAGAAAACACAGTCCAAAAGAAAAGAGAAGAAACAGAAAAGAAAAGAGAAAAAAGAGAAAAGAAAAGAGAAAAGAAAAGAAAAAAAAAGAGAAAAGAAAAATGAAGAAAAGAAAAAGAAAAGAAATATGCAAAGAAAGAAAAGAAAAATGAAGATCGCAACACCGAAATAATTTTATGGCTTGAACTGTGTTTGACTTGATCCCAAAAGGGTACGTAGGTAGCCTCTCTCTGAGGTTCAGTCACACCAAAACAAAATCCCAAAAGTCCCCCAAGAAAGAAACTGGGGCAGAGGTTGTGTTTGTCGTGTGAAATTTGATTCCGAAGGTTGTAACTTTGAACCCATATTGAATTATTTTGAGCCTTTAATACCCTTCTTTTCTAAACCCTATCCAAAAGCCTGTATTACAGTCCAAAGAAAGACCTTCCGAACAATCTTCAAGAAGTGCCAATACGAGCAAGTAAAAGTGGTTTATGCCAGGGGCAACACTCCGGTACAAGAAGCAAAAATGATGAAAATGAGAGAGTCTTATTGGTGAAAACCCTCACGGCACCGTAAGGCGACGGGAGTTGAGAGAAATAAAAATGAGAGAGTCTTATTAGTGAAAACCCTCACGGGCACCGCAAGGCGAAGGTGATTTTTCAGATGGGCAAATGAAATAAGTCTTTGGTTGAAAGCTGATCAAGACATTGCAAGATGAGTAAGGTTTGGGTTTGGTTAAAAATCAGGTTATGAAAGTCCGGAACAGTAAATGTGGCAATTGAAAGTTGATTGGTTGGACAGACAGGGCTAGTTAATCCAAATGCATGGCATGATCAATGGCACCAGCTGTTCCACTCAGATAAGTCTTCTTCTCTTCCTTCTTCATTACAAATCATCCATTTTCGGATTCTCTCTATCCTTAACCTTCAAGGTCATTGCATTTCATTCTTTCGAGGTCTGTCTTTAAGATGTTTCAGTGTCAGTTCTTTTCAAAACAAAAGGGAGGAATATCAAAGCTAACTACCAGTTTTCCAGTTGCAAAACATAACAGGGCTAGAATATATCAAAGATGAAGTAGGACATAAAGGACCACTGGAAGTTTCATCGGTGGATTAATCAGATAATTGTGGGGAATAAGCGAAGTTTCAGATAGAGGGGTCAGAAACATAAAAACAACAATAGAGTATAGAACAGTTGGATCATCAAAGTCAGGGGGTTGAAATTCGGTCAGGAAGTCGGGGAGGTAAAGCGGTTCGGAGTAAAGCCCGGTAGCAGGGACATACCCAGCAAGAATGCCAGCAACTAACCACCATTTTATATTAGCAATTTTTCTTTGATTGAGACAGGGGCAAGAAATTTTTTTTGTTTGATATTTTGAAGTCAGGCGCCCACCTGGAGAACAAGGGAATACATTCCAAGCTTCAGCAATCAGGAGCCCACTTGGAGAACAAGGGAATACATTTCAAGTTCAGAAGTCAGGCGCCCACCTGGAGAACAAGGGAATACATTTCAAGTTCAGCAGTCAGGCGCCCACCTGGAGAACAAAGGAATACATTTCAAGTTTCAGTAGTCAGGGGCCCACTTGGAAAACAAGGGAAGTAATATTCAAATATTTGCTTTCAAGTTTCTGATGTTGGATAACATGATGTGCCCAGCCACCAAACTGGGGCAGAAAATTTTCTTTGTTTGTCTGTTTTGTTGCAATCAGGAGCCCACCTGGAGAACAAGGGAATACGTTTCAAAGTCTAGCGATCAGGAGCCCACCTGGAGAACAAGGGAATACTTTTCAAGTTCAGCAATTAGGAGCTCACATGAAGAATAGAGGCATATATGCAGTCAAGCATCACTCGAAGGAATGGCAAAACATCCCTGATCATAATGCAAGGCAACAACGCAAGAATTCCATCGGAAGAATACAAGTTCAAAGCAACCCAAGAGCAAGTTTGAAGACATAGGTAGGATTTTTTTAACTCATAGATTATAGCTTAGACTAGCTTCTTTTATTGTGACACGGTGTAATAAGGAGGTCAGCGAGCAGTAGCAGCAGCAACAACAGTGAAATCACAGCTCCTTGTAGTCCCAACTACCAAACCTTCCTGAACTACACTGACTGATTCCTTTTTAGCCAAGGATATGTAGGCAACCTTTGAAGCAAGGTTCGGTCAAACGGTTTTCAAAAATGCTCCACACGGTGTATTCGAACGGGCAAAAATCGCTCGTATCCGCTCACTTATCTTTGCCCGAAAACTCTTCGTGTTCCCGAGCAAAGAGGGGCAGCTGTGAGCACATGATTTTTGCCCTAAGTGAATTACTCCCAAAAATTCCAACAAAATAATTTCTTTCATTATTTTATAATTTTATGGATTTTTATGTTAAATTATGCATTTTAATTCATATGAAAAATATAAAAAATACGCTTGACATTTATTTTAGGTTTTAATTTCATATTCTAGGATTAACTAGTAGTTAAATTGCGTTTAAAACAAAGTACAAAGAAAATAACAAAAATAGTCCATGTTTGCATTTTAATTGTTAATTGGTGAATTTGTCACGAGTTTACTTTCAAATATGACTAAATCAATCTTAGGAATTAATGAGTTTAATTTTTGAAATAAATTGGGTCTTTATTTTAATAAAATCAGAAAAATATAAAATACAAAATGAAAAAAAAGAAGAAAAAATTACAATAAAAGAGGGAATTAAAAAAAACAATTAAAAAGATGGCTCTTAATAATTGGGCTCATTTTAATCAAAAATCCCCAGCCCAATTTGTTTGACCCAGTCCACACCCCAAACCAACCCCTAGTCCAGGCCCAATCGCCCACCCGGCCAGCCCATCTTTCAACCAAACGATGCCATTTGGAGCCGATTTGATCTGAACCGTCGAGGTTCTTTTGATCAAACGGCTCAGAGGTGGGGTGGGATAATATATTAATGTCCAAACGTCCACCACCCCCTTTTTCCATCTCTTCCTCACCTCAGAGACTCTCCAAACACTAATCCAGCCGCCGCCCAATTCCATCGCCGGCGATGGTGGCGCCGGTATCCAATCCCTTCCAAATGAACACCTTAACACCACCTCATCTCCTAAATCCTCGATCCATGGTCAGAATCATTCGAATACATCCCAAGCCCTTCGAATCCTCCTTTGAAGTTATGAACCCTAGCGCCGCCCTGATTTTCCAATGGCGGCGCCATATCTGTTTAGCCCTAAAATTTCACCAGACCATCCTCATACCTTGTTTAACATCAGGCCCAAACTGTTTCCCTTCTAACACTCACACCGCCTCTGTAATTTTAGATCTTAAAACCTGGAACCCTAGTTTGTGCATCTTTTCCTTCTCCCGATTTCTCACGGAGTTGAAGCTCGATTTGGGCCATGAAATGATATTGTTCGTGTGTTCTGGGTGAAGAAAAAATGACTAATATCATTTCGAGGCTTGAATCAAATATTTGTCGTGGTTAAGTTCAAATTGGTAAGTCCTCTCAATTGTTTATCTCACTTCATATTAGGTTCAAACCAGTTGAATCCCAATCCTTTTCTATTTCATCTAGTTTGCTTCCCTTGGTTCTGTGTTAGCTGTGCTTGATTTTTTTTTTGCCTGTTTCCCTTAGTTTTTAGATGATAAATTGTTATTTGTTTTACTGATAGCATGTTATGATTTAATTTTGTACTTGTTCTATGCTTACCCGTATTGAATTTCATAATTTTTGGTTAAATTTGTTAAGTATAATTGTGTTCATCTCAGTTAATTTTTGATTTAGTATAACTGTTTCAGTTAGTCCACTGGAGTTAATTTCAATTAGTCTAGTTGTTTGGATTTAGTTAATCAGCTCCTAGGCTTATAGGTTTAATTGACTATGGTTAAGGGGGTTGGGTAAGTTAAGTGAAGTTGTTAATTTCAGGGAGTTCAGGGATAGTTTAGACATTTAGAATTGCATAAAAACATGATAGATACAACTGAAATTCACTAGGATCTTCTAGAATGGGTCTTAAGTTTGAAATTCAGAAAAATAGGTGTACTTGCTTGAGAAACAAGTCAATAAGTAAAGGACTATTTTGAAAATAACCTAGGGACAAGAGGGAAAACACAAAATCTGAAGGCTGCCCTTATTTTGCCTATAAAAAGGCATGCCAATGCCTTAAGTCACAAGTTTTTGAGCCCCCAAAAGTTCCCCCCAAATCCATTCTCTGATTTTCTGAGTTTCTAAGTTTTGAATTTCAAATTCCAATTCAAGATCCATCTCCTCAAAAACCAAAAAACAACAAAAATCTTCAAAAAACAAAAGCAAAAACACTGTTCCATTGGAACTTTTAGGTTCCGATCGATTTTTTGGTTATTGAATCACATCTCCTAGTTCTCTCTTTAGTTGCTGAAATTTCAGAGGGATTCTAGTTGATTTCGAGCAATTTTTGGGTTCAGTCATTTTGTTTTGGGTGTTTGTTGTTGCTGCTGGGTTTACAACTCTGTCCGGCTTTGTTTGAGTGTATTTTCGGGGTCAAGCTTAAGTTTGCTGCTAAGTTGGCTCTAATTTACTATAGCTGTTACGCTTTTGTTGCTGATCTATTCCTCCTCTCATCTGTTTTTTCATTCGAATCCAGGTACACTTCGGAACTGATTTGATGTAGCACCTTCTGTTGAAAGCATGAAATGAAGTTGAAATCCAAAATTCTGATATTGCTTTGTTGTTTTAACAATTCTGTATGTTTACATGATTTTGTGATTTGGTTAGTAGTATATTGATACTCCTGTATACATAGTGGAACTGAAAACTGGACTGTGATTTGGGCTGTCTCAGGCTATCAAATTTGTAGTTATCCGTTTCTAGTCTTAATATGGTTTAGTATTGGTTTTATTTTAGCGTTGTGTTAAAAATAAACAATTAGGGCTACTAGAGTTATTTTTCATTCTCTAGCATAAGTATAATCTCATTTCAGTAGTTAGATTAATTTTCAAGATTAGCAAATAGGTTGAATTTGGGAAACTGATTGATAGATTCTTCTTTATGTTTAATATTTGTGCACTCGAATTGTTCGAAGTGATTAGCATAAGTCAGTTGTATTAACACGATCTTCACCTATATTAATATTTGGTAGTTTAATCCTAAAGTAGCAATATCTGTGTTTGGTAATGATAATTGTGAGTTAATAGGAATCAAAGCAATTAAGGTTTCAAAACGCTCCAGTCATTTCAAAACTGATTTGTAAGCATTGTTAATTGGTAATGGTTTAAATTGTTTTGGGCAAGTACCACACCCAAGGCGTAGTTAATTATCCAATTATTTTAAAATTTGTAATGCATCAGTGAATTATTGCTGCCTGGGCCTACCCTCCTCTTACGCGAGGCCCAGTTAACCCTTTCAAAGGGATGGTATCGAGGCCTGCCAGCTGCAATTGTTTAATAGCAAGCTCGCTTAGTCCATTAATTTGGACTTGGTTTAAAGGTCTCAATTCATAGTTTAATATAGCATAAGTTTGGTCTTTCGAGTTAGTAGCGAGTTCAAATTAAGAGGTTGTCCGTTTTGTTTGAATCCGGAATTGAACTCAAGGCCCGGAATTTATAATATCAATTGATTAGGATTTTTTTTATTCTTAGAAACAAAAATATAGAAAATCCTAGTTGCTTTAGGTTTGGCCTTTAAATAATAAAAGTGAGACGAGCTTCGCTGAACAAAACAAATGAATTGCGGGGCCCTCGATAAATTATATTAAAAATACCTAGACTTCGGGGTGGGCCGTTTAGTGCATTTCACGGCTTTTCCCAAAGATAATAATGCGATAGTCTCTTTAGGCACGCAATTTAAATAATTTTACCCTCCTAAATACGGGTGCACATTTATGTGACCCAAATTCAAATCTCAACGAAGTCGAAATGTGTCAAAAACCGCGGGTGCATTTATGTGATGTCGTTTGAGACGTGTTTTCACGGCGTTGCAATTCTCTTAAAATAATAATAATAAAAGCGGTTCAAAGTTAAAAATATATAGGACAAAACATATACTAAAATCAAATCAATAAGACAAATATGACAGTTGAGACCGTGCTAGAACCACGAAACCCGGGAATGCCTAACATCTTCTCCTGGGTTAACATAATTCCTTACTCAGATTTCTGGTTCGCGGACTATTAACGGAGTCATGATTTCCTCAGTTCGAGATACAACCGGTGACTTGGGACACTATTAACCTCCCAAGTGGCGACTCCGAATCTTCATAATAAATCCCGTTCCGATTGTCCTTTAAGTGGAAAAACTCCTTTACGCCCTCACGGGTGTGAAAAAAGGAGGTATGACAGGCACTTATGACCATCTTAAAGAAGATGGAAGAAATGGAAAACGAGAACAAGACGCTCCGCGACCAGATGAAGGAGCATCAGGAAAGAGTCGATAAAATACTAGGCGCTCCGATGTTGCTGCCAAAACGCGATGTGGGTTGATTCGTCGAACTGCCATATAGCGAATGGGCAACTCCCCATGCTATTTTGAAAACCTTCAAGATGCCACCATATTTGAAAATATATGATAGTACCACGGCCCCGGAGGATCACCTAATCCATTACATTACTGCGGTAAAAGGTAACAATCTATCGAAAGAACAGGTACCATCAGTACAGCTGAAAAAGTTCGGCAAAACCTTGGTAGGGGGAGCGTTGACATGATATTCCCAACTACCAGCACGACCAATATTGACATTCGAAGAAATGGCAGATAAGTTCATCACCACCCATGTAGGAGCGAAAAAGGTATAGGCCAGGGTAAACAATATCTTCGACGGCAGGAAGACTACAGGCGAGGGGCTCCGGGAATTCCTAGCCCAATTCAACAGGGTAAGGATGAGCTTACCAAATATCTCAGAAGGGATGGCAGTAGCAGCCTTCCAAAATGGCTTGAACAGAAACGGGTCGAAAGCAACCAAAAAGCTACTAAGTAGACTCATAAAGTATCCCCCTACCACGTGGGAAGAAATCCACAACGCCTACTGCACCGAGGTAAAGGCAGACGAGGATGACCTAAATGGCCAGATCCAGTGGCTAACATCGGTTCAAACTGAACCAAGGAGAGATCGCCGAAATAACGGCCGACGGGACCAATCACTCCATTTCAATCGAGAAAGGCACCAGCCTTATATACGCACATCCAATCCAGCTCCATCGCGACATATAGATACCGCATCTCGACACACCGCACCACCCCAAAATGAAAGCGGCATGCCTCCATTATTATCTGCTCATAACCTATGTGTTTCTCCTTTAGAAATACTGTATGCATTAGAAAAGCTCGGCACAAAAGTGCAGTGGCTGCAAAAGATGAAGTCAGATCCGAGCACCAGGAGATCAAATGTTCTGTGTGAATTCCACTAAGAAAGAAGACACAAGACCGAGGACTGCATAGGTTTACGATAGGAAGTAGTGAGAATGTTAAGCCAGGGACACCTGAAAGAACTGGTGAGTGGCCGAGAACGGGTCAACTTTGCTCGTGGATGTGATTAACCTTAGGGACCTCCAAAACCACCATCACTAGCTCGCACCATACAAATGATCATTGGTGGAGGCAATGACACAATAATCAACCATATGAAATTCACCACCACACACAAACTCAAGCGAACAGTTGCCCACGTACGGTATGACGACCTCGAAGATAGTATCATCTTCGATAAGTCGGATACTAGGTTTGTCTTTCCCTCACTATGATGCTTTAGTTATAACTTTACACATCACGGATGCCAACGTAAAGAGAATACTGGTGGATGAAGGAAGTGGCGCGTGTATTATTCACCCACGAGTTCTCATGCAGATGAGGCTTGAGGATAAAATAATATCACATTGCATAACACTAACAAGTTTTAATAATACAGTAGAGCGAAACTCTGGAGAGATAGTGCTGCCCTTTCTGGCAGGAAGGGTAACCCTGGAGACAACGTTCCATGTCATGAACCAGGAAACAGCCTACAACGTCATCATAGGGCATCCATGGATACACGTCATACGAGCAGTCCCGTTGAGTTTCCATCAAGTAATCGAATTTCCTACCCCATGGGGGATATTCAGCATTCGAGACGAGCAACGTACTGCCCAAGAATGCTACCGGATTTCCCAAGATTGCACGCACACCAAACAACTAAAAGGGGAAAGTGCGGAAGCATAACAATCAGCCATATCGAGAACCGAACTCGATGTACGAATAGAAGCCATCAAAGATCCGGATATCGCAGAAGCTTCTAAGGCAACCATGGAAGACCTCGACCCTCTCCAACTGGACAACACCGATAACAAAACAAAGGCCTATATTGGACACAACCTCTCAGAACCAGTTAAATATTGTGATTTTTTAAATAACAATGCCGATTTGTTTTCCATTTCTCACTCAAATATGCCAGGAATCCCAAGGAGTATCTCCACACACATGTTGTATGTTGACCCTCTTTACCCGCCTGTATGGAAAATGAGGAGAAAGTTTAATGCCGCCATCAATGAGGCGGTCAGCAAAAAGGTTGATAAATTACTCGCTAATGATTCCATCAGAGAATCAAAATACCCCCAATAGGTCGCCAATGTAGTTATGGTCAAAAAGAAGAACGGGAAATGGCAGATGTGCTGACTTCACCGACCTAAACTAAGCATGCCCGAAAGATTCCTTTTCGTTACCATATATCGATCAACTCATTGATGTAACAGTGGGGCACGAACTATTGAGCTTCTTGGATGCCTACTCTGGTTACAACCAAATTCTGATGGCTGAAGAAGATCAAGAAAAGTCTAATTTTATCACTCACCGAGGAATGTACTGCTACAAGGTAATGCCGTTCGGACTCAAAAATATAGGGGTGACATATCAAAGGTTAGTTACCAAGATGTTCAAAGAACAACTCGATAAGACTATAGAGGTTTACATCGACGACATGCTCGTAATGTTGAAAAAGAAAGAAGATCACATTATCCGTCTAAAGGAAGCCTTAGAGATATTGAGGCAATACGGGATGAAGCTGAATCCCGAAAAATGCCCCTTCAGCGTAACTTCAGGAAAGTTCCTTGGTTTTATAGTGTCACAAAGGGGTATCGAAGTCGACTCGGATCAGATTAGGACCATTAAAGGAATACCAGAGATACTAACCAACAAGAAATAGGTGCAGAAACTAACAGGACGAATAGCCGCCATATCGAGGTTAATTTCACGATCATCGAATAGATGTCATAAATTCTTCAATGTGCTAAGGAAAGACCACAGAATACAATGGAATGTGGAATGCGTTGACGCCCTGAGGAAGGTAAAGGTATACCTATCTTCGCCACCGCTACTTGTCAAGGCAGACCCGGGTGAATGCCTATTGGTGTACCTAGCAGTCTCCGAAGTCGCGGTAAGTGCTGTCTTTATTCGTGAAAACAAATGTACGCAATCTCCAATTTACTATATCAGCAAAACCTTAATCGATGCCGAAACAAGGTACCTTCACCTTGAAAAACTAGCTTTGGCATTAGTCTTAGCTTTGCGAAAGCTTGGATCATATTATTAATGTCACCCCATAAAAGTGGTGACGACCTTCCCCCTATGGGGAATCCTACACAAACCCGAATTATCGGGTAGATTGGCCAAACGGGCCATAGAATTAAGTGAGCGTGACATAGCGTACCGAACTTCCATTAAGTCACAGGTGCTCGCCGATTTCGTCGCTGATTTCAGCATGGAAATATTGCCTGAAGTGGAGCAGGAGGTACTCCGCGCTTCCGCACATACCGACCTCTGGGTCTTCTACACAGACGGTGCAACAGATGCCTCGGGATTAAGACTAGGACTTGTCCTCGAGGTTTCCACGGGCGAAGTGATTTGCCAGTCCATACGATGCCTCGAGATGACTAACGAGGCCAAGTATGAAGCTGTGATTGCCTGATTGAAATTAGCCCTTAAATATGGCGCCTGATGACTCGTTCTCCATTGCGACTCCCAACTCATGGTGAACCAAGTCGCCAGAACTTTCCAAATGAAAGAGCAAAGACTACAAAAGTACCAGTTAGAAATTCACAAACTGCTGCCAGAGTTCGAGGAATTCCGCCTCGACCAAATACCTAGGGCTAAAAATATGAAGTGGATGGCCTCGCCAAGCTAGTGGAAGCTACTAAAAATATCAACAAAGAAAACGTGGTCACCCTACTTCATTCTGCAATAGACCAAGTTGAGGTACATTCTATAAACTTAACTTGGGACTGGCGCAACTGTCTCGTAACATATTTGCAGGATGGAACGCTCACACAAGATAATAAAGAAGCCAAAAAACTTCAAATACAGGCAGCCGAATACAGCCTCATAAACCATAATCTCTACAAGAGAACGTTCGGCAGCCCCCTAGCCAAGTGTCTCGAAACCAATCAAACGAGATGAGTACTAGAAGTAGTACATGAGGGGCATTGCGGTGCCCACACGGGAAATCGCGCCCTCGTCCGGTGCCTCATCCGCGCCAGATACTATTGTCCCACCATAAAAAAAAACGAGAGAACTCCTACATTCCATCACCTTGCCATGGCCATTCATAAAATGGGAGATGGATATTATCGGACCCCTCCCGACAGGACGAGGTAAGGTACGCTTCCTTTTGGTTTTAACTCACTATTTTTTTAAATAGGTGGAAGTAGGTGCGTATACCCAAATACGCGAGTAAGAGGTCATCACGTTCATATGGAAAAACATAATATGCCGCTTCGGCATTCCCAAAGAAATCAGCTGTGACAATGGACCTCAGTTTGTCAGAAAGAGAACGACCGAGTTCTTTGAAAATGGCAAATCAAGCGAATACTCTCCACACCATACCATCCCGCCGGCAATGGCCAACCCGAATCCTCCAATAAAGTAGTATTGAATATATTGAAAAAGAAGCTCAAGGACGCCAAAGGGCTATGTCCTGAACTACTACCAGAAGTATTATGGGCATACCGCACCATACCAAAAACCAACACCAGCGAGACATCATATTCACTAGTCTAAGGGACTGATGCGGTTATACCTGTCAAAGTCGGATAGCCTAGCCTGAGATACTCCTACGAGAGCGGACTAAACAACGATGAAAGAAGGCTACAAGATCTGGATAAAGTCGAAGAATGGAGAGACATAGCCCACATAAAAATGGTAGCCCAAAAAAAACAAGAAGAAAGGTATTAAAACAAGAAGTCCAAAGTACGACAGCTCAAGGTCGGAGATTATGTCCTCAAGGCTAAAACACAAGCAGCGAAAGACCCCAATGAGGGAAAATTGGTAACAAATTGGGACGAACCATACAAAATCACAGCGGCAGCAAACAAATGAGCATTCCAGCTAGAAATAATGGAGGGAAAACTATCCAAAACAATTGGAAGGTCACCCATCTCAAACACTTCCACTTTAAGAAGGGGCGCCGCCCGAGTTGTAATCTTTTTCCCTCATTTGGGTTTTTTCCCAATTTGGTTTTCTTGGTGAGGTTTTTAATGAGGCGGCAAGGGGGACATCTCGAGGTCCAAAGTGTTGTTCATTACCCTGCCCGTCGACATGGTATCCGGGTCAAAGTAATAAAGTGACTGAGTATAGATAGTCAAATATCTATTGTACGTACAGAGCCAACATGTGATTTTCACAAGAATATAATCAAATCTCCATTGCATGAATAAAGTCGACATGTATCTTCCTACGGGAACATGATCAAACCTCCAATGTGAAATGGCCAAGGCCATCGACAAAAGTATGAGTTCGACCTCATTTGAACCATAAAGGGATTCCACTTCGACAAAAGTTCGAAGCAACATCCCAATGGTCAAGGCCATCGATAAAAGTGTGAGTTCGACCTCATTCGAACCGCGACGGGAATCCACTTCGATGAATGTTCGAAGCAACATCCCAATGGCCAAGGCTATCGACAAAAGTATGAGTTCGACCTCGTTCAAACCACAATAGGATTCCACTTCGATGAAAGTTCGAAGCAACATCCCAATGGCCAAGGCCATCGACAAAAGTATGAATTCGGCCTCGTTCGAACCACGACAGGATTCCACTTCGATGAAAGTTTGAAGCAGCATCGCAATGGCCAAGGCGATCGACAAAAGTATGAGTTCGACCTCATTCGAACCACGACGAGATTCCACTTCGATGAAAGTTCGAAGCAACATCCATCGACAAAAGTATGAGTTCGACCTCGTTCGAACCACGATGGGATTCCACTTTGACAAAAGTTTGTAGCAACATCCCAATGGCCAAGGCCATTAACAAAAGTATGAGTTCAACATCATTCGAACCATGACGGGATTCCACTTCGACGAAAGTTCGAAGCAGCATCCCAATGGCCATGGCCATCGATAAAAGTATGAGTTCGACCTCGTTCAAACCACGATGGCATCCTACTTCGACGAAAGTTCGAGGAAATATCCTAATGGCCAAGGCCATCGACAAAAATATGAGTTCGAACTTATTTGAACCACGAGGGGGTCCTACTTCGATGATAGTTCGAAGAAGCATCCCTGCGGCTGAGGCCATTAAAAAAGTGAAGGAATCAACCGCACACAAAAGTTAAATCGACTCAACAGCTCGACGGGCACCCCGAATACCATAGAAATTATAAAGATGTCACGACCCAAACCAATGGGCCGCGACGGGCACCCGGTACCTTACTCAACCGAGTACCAACGTAACGTATCTTTCTTATTACATTATCATATACACATGAAATACGACCCTAATAGGACAACACGATTATTTATAAACTCAAGACATCGGCCGACAAGGCCATACAATCTTTCACGTACAAGACATATGTCTACAAGCCTCTAAGAGTACATAAATATCACAAAGGTTGGGACAGAGTCCCGCCATACCAAACAATAGACGTCTAAGTATGCATACTAACCAAATATGCAACTTCGAAGCAAATGGAGCGCACTAACATCTTTTGCTGAGCTGATAGCCTACTTGGAGGGCTCTCGACCTGTCTATCTAGACCTGAGGGCATGAAACGCAGCGTCCCTAGGCAAAAGGGATGTCAGTACGAATGATGTACTGAGTATGTAAGGTACATAAATAAATACATAAGAGACATGGAAGATATATAGAGTACATGACTCAACCTGTAAGTCTGAATAACTTTGTAAATCATAAATTACCTTTAGCGTTACGCATATGCGTACGAATATCATGTCGTGCATAGGTACATGTTTGGTAATATCATCAGCCTCTGAGGGCATCCCATCATATCATATAGGCCACTGTGGGCAAAATCATCATCGTATACCAGCTGATCAGGTGGTGTTGCGTATATAACGCCATTACCTTTCCCATATATATGTATATACGTGTATATAACGCTGTTTGAATACATACATATATATGCGTATATAATGCCATTTGAATATATACCCGTATATGCGTATATAACGCCGTTTGAATCATATTTCAGCCACTGTGGGCAACATCATCATCATCATAAACCAGCTGATCAGGTGGTGGTGCGAATATAACGCCGTAACTTTTTCCCATATCCCATATACATATATACGCGTATATAACACCGTCTGAGTCATCGTTCAATGTAGATGTATAAATGCATGAAATGCTTATAAAATATAATAACAAATCTCTCGATAAATCATAAGACCATTATACCTTTGATTAATATCATAACATCATTTTACATATTTTCTGAGACCCATGAACAGACGATGGAATAATAATATATATGGAAATTTAAGAACATAGGTACTTCTAATACTTCTATGAATAGAGTCACATATGGAATTTTTGCATTTATACGTTTCGTTCGTATCATATGGAACATGCCAAAAGAAAGAAGGGATAGCCTTCACATACCTGTTCCTTGAGTTATATGCACGAAATGAAGCTTCTGCTCCTTTGAACCCGAACAAAATTGATGCTTGGACTGTATAAAACTGGAATGAAATCCTTTCTGCTTGTCTAGATTTTGGGACGTTAGTCCCATTTGTCCAAATCAAGAAAGCTAATCTACTAACCCTTCGCATTTTCTTGGAATGAATTGAACATTGTCTTTGTAATGGAATGAATTGGAATGGATTGGAAAGACTTGTATTTGTAATGGAATGAGTTGGAAAGACTTGTAATGGAATGAATTTGGAAAGACTTGGAACAAAATCACGTTTCTGTTGTTCCTTAGTCTTTAAGTAGTAAGAATGTCATATTGTTTCTTGTTTGATCAAATGAAGCCCAACTTCCTAAATGCCTTACACGTAATTCAATCAAGACTATGAGTCATTTACCTTGAATATGGGGCTGCCACCTCATGTTATTGATACTTATCAAATATATCCCCATTAATTAGGTAATGTCCCGTTATCCGGTAATTAATCAATTATCCGCAAAATTGAGAATTATTCTCACTTACTTGAAATATTACTCACTTTTCACATACCTTATACACCTTACTATTATGTTCATATAGTACCTTATATGGTACTAGTCCATAAATATCGAATATTTTAGCTCGAGCCGTATTTTATTCCAACATGCCAAACTTGGACGAAAATTCGTTTTCTTTGACTTGCTCCCCCTTTCACCTTTACTAATCACTTGTGAAATAACATAATCCTTATAATCCCCAAATTATCTTTTCCTTGGACTGATGTCAATTACCTTACGACAAATTTCACGTAAAATACTACAGGATGGAACATTGTCGTAACTTATTACTGCGGAGCATCACATCACCGTAATATAATTCTGTCGGGTACAATACTGTCGTAACATAATATTGCAGGACGTAACATCAATCGTAATATATTACTGCATAGCATAACCTCGTCGTAATAAAATACTGCAGGACGAAATATTGACGTAATATTGTGGGGCGTAACATCATTCCCCCCTTGGGAACATTCGTCCTCGAATGTTGATTTATGCTCTTATCATTTTCATCACTTATAGCTTTTGTGAATACATTAATACTCTTCTTTCCATTCAAGCAGTTGCTCTGTGAATAAATCCAAAGTCTAGATATTCCCCTCTTTAGTCTTTTTTCTCATATCATGACCTGTGGTAGAAATCTTCCTAATCTTGGAACGTTTGTTACCTCTTGTCATGCAGCCTGTATGACCCTGGCTTTATAGGTTCACTTATGTAATTCATCTTTCCTTTTTCCATTTTAACTCTTAGTCAATCTCTGAGCCTTACTTTGTATATACAAGGCTTAATAGGATGCCTCTCGGGCCTCTATAGGTATACTGAAGTCCTTTGCTCGATACTTTGTAGAACTTGCGAATATGGCCATATCTTATTTCATATATCTTGTTACCCATTCACATGACTTTACTGTATTTACCATAATTCTCGCTTCAACCTACCTTTACTGAGGTACGCTTACAAAGTTCCCAGTTACTTTTTGTTGTCTATGCTTTAGGTATAAATTTCAGTCTTTCAATGCTCCTTCATTATCGTTCGTCTTAGGAATGGCGGCTTAATATCATCTCATACTTTGTGACTTTTGTCCATCTATTGTTGATTCATCTTAATATTGATTTACAATCTACCACTGATAACTTGAAACTTCTTACGTGATACTTTGCCCCTAGGGCTTACATTACCTCAAGGAATATTCGAAGTGATTCCCATAATCGTATTTCATAGTGTCTCAATGTGATTCACCTTATGGGGGTATCCTAATTTCATGCCGCCAACGAAATCTTTTCTCCTTCTCTTCTTCTATTTTTTTTTCAAATGATTATTCAAACGAAGGCCCAAATGTCATCCTTTATCGATCACAATTATACCCTCATTTTATTACTAGGTCAGCATTTCATTCTTTCTAAATGCTATTAATCTTAGATTCCTTTGAGTTTATTCAGGCTATACTGAACTTTTAATAACTTAGAGAAACCATTATCTCTCTTGTTTTCATGGACTTAATCCTGAGGACTTATCCATTCTCGTCACCTTTTCACTTGACTTTCCTCATCCTTACTCATGTTTCCTTAAAACTTTGTCGCTCTACCATACTTTCGCTCGCGACCTATACATATCCATTTATAAACTTTCCTTCAACTTGCCTACACCATAGATTTCCTTATGTAAATCTAAAACGTCAAGCGAGACATCACATCGTCTCCAATATTTCTCTATTATCTTAACTAGATCTCTAGTTACTTAGAAACCATAAGCTGGAAGACATGTCGCCGACGATGCCGCTACCATCCTCGGTTATGGGATCCCCGTGCTTATAGCCTTCAATCTGAAGTATGGACTATTCACGATCTTCCACCTTTGAGTATCTCGTACGTTGTTCACCTTTACCTTACTTACCTTAAAATCTCGCATCGTATCTTCTATCTCTTTCCTGACCTCCCTTCCACCTAGGTGTAATTCACGTCCATAACTTGAGGTTCAATTATAATACTCGCACCTCTGGTACATACATAATACGGTGGGAGCTTCGTACTGACTTCTATGAGGCTGGTACTTCTTCTAACTGGCTTCCTTATAGAGCCATTATAGATTACGGTCGTTATGTTATTTCTCTTGAACGTCTGATATTAAGAGCGATTCTATCATGTTCTTAAGCACACTTCTATAATTTTTCTAGGTCCAATAATATGACTCCTGATTTACTTAGGTGATGTAATTCTTTAGTTTCCTCTTCATCCTGATCAACCTTTACATACGCTTAAGCTATCTTCCGATCTGTGGCTCGTGGTATTAGTTATTACCTTAGCCTTTCATGGGCGTTATGGAATATCCATGATACAACCTTCTAATAATTCAATCCTTTGTCTATGCTCTGGGCTCAATTCTTTCTCTTAACTTATACAGAAGTCTTCTATGGCTGTATGATTGTTAACAAATATGTTGCCTAGATAATGCTCTGAAATCTTGAGTGTATCCATAACGTGCTAACTCTGGATCATTGATCGAATAATTCTTTCATTCCATCTTAGCTTTCTTTCAATGTAAGCTATTACTTTTCCTGGTCTTTCTACCCCCTCGTTGCGTCCATACTTAGCTTATCTTAGTGCCCATACTTGCCAAAGTTTTTATACAACTCATATGATCTCGAATATTACTTTTAACTCTTACTTCCCGTTCATTAGCCACGGTAGGTACCGCTTTCCTTTAGAATGCTTACAATGTTGTTGCGAGACTGTTGTTACACGACCATTTCCTCTTTAGGTCATTGTGCTTAAGTTAAAGCCTTCTTTCTTATCTCCTCATCTAGTTTTTCGTTGTAGTACTTAGGGAGAAACTTTGACTCTCATAAAGATGTGAGCTTATTACAGACCTTTTGATGTCTATAATTATCTGTAGTTGCTTACCTCCATGCCCTTATGCTTGTAGGGTTGCTTCTGAACTGATATTTTGACTGCCTTCCCGGTGGCACTTTCTTTTATCCCCATAACATTCATATGGTGCCTTTAACTACCCCAAATCCTATTTGAATATTTCTCAAGTGTTACAATGATATTCTTCGAGGCTGAACTTTCCATGTTGGTTTTTACAATGTTTATCTCACACGATCTGATGACTCGTCTGTAACCTCCTGTTTAGCATAACTGGGATCTTCCTGACCAATTACTAACTACTCGTTGACCCATTCTCATATTAATATTCCTTGTAATCTTTCTTGGGTTATTTCCTTTGTGTTAACTTACATCTCGCGCTTAGTTCCTTATTTATTAATAACAGCTTGGGCAGGAACTTTTACTTCCCCTCCTTGTTGTCTTGCTTGCACAATATTATTGAATTGTAGCGTATCTGTAAGATTTGGATAAGTTCTGTCTCATTCTTCTTTCATTTATCGCATTCTTCCTTTACCGTTCCATAGTCAATATAACCACTTAATTATGACTTAATGCCACATCACTCCATATTCCCCCCCCCCCCTTTAAGGGCGTACTAATCTACTTATAGATGTTTTACCTCTTCATTTTTGTCGTCGTTTCTCAACATCAATGATCTTTACTCTCCTTACGGCAATCCTTCTGTACTAAAAATGACAAATTCCCTTACTCGTGAGGGTGACACTTAACATAACTGGCACATACAATCTCTTAAGCATAACTTTGCTCACATTACTTGGTTTAGGGAAGCGTCTCCCTGGATGACCATTCTCTGAATTTCTCATGAATCTTCTTTTGTCGTCCATTCTATTATTGGCGGAACAAAATCTGAAATTCTTATGATGGCGACTATCACGAGTCACTCAGTCCGTAATTCATGTTTAGTTTGTCTTGTTCACAAATCCATATTGATTTCTGTTACTCTAAGGATTAACTCTCCCCTCTGGTAGTCACATTGGAGTCACGAACTTATTTTTCGAAATGAGGATATAACCTTATGGTCTATATTCTTTTGTTGTCTTAAGGACTTTCACCTTTCGTCTCTTCCCTCATTTGACTATAGGTTCTGTAACGCTCTACCATTTTTATCCATGTATCATACCTTATTCATAATGATTCCTTATCTCTCTTCTTATTACTTTGCTAATATTTGTGTATATCCCTTTTCTTGTGAAAACTTCAATACGACAGTCTTTCACTTTTAGCTTTCCTTTGTTCCATCCAATGGCTCATCAAGTTGTTTAACGATCTCGCTTTACTAGGGACACGAGCAACACTAAGGCAATATTTATCCCTTCAAGGCTTATAGTGCATATCTTTGTAGCACTCGTATCTGGCTACACTATTTTAGAGTGTACCATCTGGTGTCTCATAAGGAGATGTATTAGCATATTTGCAATATCCTTCGGAAATGTCAACTGACGCAATCAATTCATCTATCATATCTTCTTATACTACTTTTGTTAACCCCCATAGGGAATATCTGGAAGGGGGTGACCAATTGTATATACCTCAGTTACTACTGAATATAACTTAAAAGTTTATGTTCCTCTGCCTCAATTATAAGCGTTGTTAATCTTCATTAACTGGGTGCCTTGTACCCTTCTTCATCTTGCTTCTTTTGCTTATTGAAACTTGTATTCATCTTGTAAATCTCTCATTGCCCTTCACCAGAAAGATGGGCAGATATTCTTGCCTTAAGGCTTTTTATCAGGAAGCTTACACCTTTCAGTACACCCATGATCTACTAAAGACCTCACATTTGCTTATCGTAGGCATCATACAAAAATCCAATTCCTCTGACTCAGCTCTTCCATAACTATCTCTCATTCAAACCTTATTTCCGGATGTAGGCATCGTCTTATTACGAATAAAATAGAATTTCGGAATTTGAATTCTTATAAGTGAGCTTTATCACACGATCTAGAGTAAAAAGAAAGAGTGACAATCCTAAATCCCCTGTAGCCTCCTGCTTATAAGTGTGGTGCACGACACACCCATAAACAAGACTCTACTAGACACGGCTTGTAGACATCCCTAGGAAAGAACCTGGCTCTGATACCACTTTTGTCACGACCCAAACCGATGGGCTGCGACGGGCACCCGGTACCTTACTCAACCAAGTACCAACGTAACATATCTTTCTTATTTCATTATCATATACACATGACATACGACCCTAATAGGCCAACACGATTATCTATAAACTCAAGACATCGGCCGACAAGGCCATACAATCTTTCACGTACAAGACATATGTCTACAAGCCTCTAAGAGTACATAAATGTCACAAAGGTCAGGACAGAGTCCCGCCATACCAAACAATAGACGTCTAAATCATACTAACCAAATATGCAACTTCGAAGTAAATGGAGCGCATCAACATCTTCCGCTAAGCTGATAGCCTACTTGGAGGGCTCTCGACCTGTCTATCTGGACCTGCGGGCATGAAACGCAGCGTCCCCAGGCAAAAGGGACGTCAGTACGAATGATGTACTGCGTATGTAAGGTACATAAATAAATACATAAGAGACATGGAAGACATATAGAGTACATGACTCAACCTGTAAGTCTGAATAACTTTGTAAATCATAAATTACCTTTAGCGTCATGCATATGCGTATGAATGTTATGTCGTGCATAGGTACATGTTTCATAATATCATCAGCCTCTGAAGGAATCCTATCATATCATATAGGCCATTGGGGGCAAAACAATCATCGTATACCAGCTAATCAGGTGGTATTGCGTATATAAACGCCATAACCTTTCCCATATCCCCCCCAACACACACACACACACACACACACACACACACACACACACACACA
>MU715566.1:0-11801 GCA_026770625.1 Nicotiana glauca | reverse complement strand
ATATATATATATATATATATATATATATATATATATATATATATATATATATATATATATATATATATATATATATACACACATATACATACACACACATATATATATATACGCGTATATGACGCCGTTTGAATACATACATATATATGCGTATATAACGCCATTTGAATACATACCTGTATATGCGTATATAATGCCGTTTGAATCATATTTCAGCCACTGTGGGCAACATCATCATCATATACCAGCTGATCAGGTGGTGGTGCGTATATAATGCCGTAACTTTTTTCCATATACCATATACCTATATATACATACATATATACGTGTATATAACGCCATCTGAGTCATGGTTCAATGTACATGTATAAATGCATATGAAATATAATAGCAAAATCTCTCGATATGTCATAAGACCATTATACCTTTGATTAATATCATAACATTATTTTACGTATTTTCTGAAACCCATGAACAGACGATGGAATAATAATACATATGAAAATTCAAGAACATAGGCACTTCTAATACTTCTATGAATAGAGTCACATATGGAATTTGTGCATTTACACGTTTCGTTCGTATCGTATGGATCATGCCAAAAAAAAAAAAGGGATAGCCTTAACATAGCTGTTCCTTGAGTTACATGCACGAAATGAAGCTTCTGCTCCTTTGAACTTGAATCAAATTGATGCTTGGACTGTATAAAATTGGAATGAAATCCTTTCTGCTAGTCTAGATTTTGGGGCGTTAGTCCCTTTTGTCCAAATCAAGAAAGCTAATCTACTGACCCTTCACGTTTTCTTGGAATGAATTGAACAAAATCTTAATCTTGCTACTGTTTGTCTTTGTAATGGAATGAATTGGAGTGGATTGGAAATACTTGTATTTGTAATGGAATGAGTTGGAAAGACTTGTAATGGAATGAATTTGGAAATACTTGGAACAAAATCACGTTTCTGTTGTTCCTTAGTCTTTAAGTAGTAAGAATGTCATATTGTTTCTTGTTTGATCAAATGAAGCCCAACTTCCTAAATGCCTTACACGTAATTCAATCAAGACTATGAGTCATTTACCTTGAATATGGGGCTGCCACCTCATGTTTATTGATACTTATCAAATATATCCCCGTTAATTAGGTAATGTTCCGTTATTCGATAATTAATCAATTACCCGCAAAATTAAGAATTATTCCCACTTACTTGAAATATTACTCACTTTTCACATACCTTATACACCTTACTATTATGGTCATGTAGTACCTTATATGGTACTAGTCCATAAATATCGAATATTTTAGCTCGAGCCGTATTTTATTCCAACATGCCAAACTTGGACGAAAATTCGTTTTCTTTTACTTGCTCCCCCTTTCACCTTTACTAATCACTTGTGAAATAACATAATCCTTATAATCCCCAAATTATCTTTTTCTTGGATTGATATCAATTACCTTACGACAAATTTCATGTAAAATACTACAAGATGCAACATTGTCGTAACTTAGTACTGCGGAGCGTAGCATCACCGTAATATAATACTTTCGGGTACTATACTGTCGTAACTTAATACTGCAGGATGTAACATCAATCGTAATATATTACTGCAGAGCATAACATCGTCGTAATATAATATTGCAGGGCGAAATATTGATGTAATATTGCGGGGCGTAACAAAAGAACACTAACCAATCGACGAAATAAAGTCTACATTGCATCAAAATATTATTTACACTGATCCATACAAATGGGCTCAAGCATGCACCCTCCCATAAAAGCCCTAAAGCAAACAAAAAGCACAAACAAAAATTACACATCATCCCCGGCAGGTAAGCCTCTTTGTAGAAAGAGTCCGAAGCAAAACGATTCGCATCATCCGAGTTGATATCATCCCCATCAGGAGTAAGAGGGTCTTACTCGCATGACTCACGGGCCGCACGAGTTTCGTTATGCATGGTCTGAAGCTTTGTTCGGTTGCCCTCCCCTTGATGTGGAAAGCCTTGTACACTTCAAGACGAGCCTCAAAAATGACCTATAACTCATATAAGCAACGAGGCACGACCAGATTGGCAGAAGCATGGGATGTGGAAGGTTGAGATCGTCGACTTGCATCCTGCTCTTTCAGTGAGGCCACTTGTCCATTCAACACAGATACCACTGCCTACAACTCTTTAACACTCCCTTCAAGCCCCGTGACCTTAATATTAGAGGCCTCCTTCTCTTCGATCAGCTCCAACCTACAAACACGGAGGGCATCCTCCAAAGATGTCGTTTCAGAAATAGTTGTCGCCAGCCTATGAGCACCAATGTCCAGGTTGCCCTTTAGCCCCTAAATATGCACCACCTTTGCACTCAATTCAGCGGTTAAACCGACCACCCTTGTTTGTAAATCGGTGCTCTCGGCCATTACCCTATGCTCAACTCAAGCTCCTCCTCCTTCACCTTAAGGGAGGCTTCAAGTTCACTATTGCAGGTGACAACCTTCATGAGCTCCTCATTCCCCTCCCTCAACTCTTTGACCTTGCGCTCCAGTTGGTCCTCCCTCTATTTTAACCCTTCATGAAACAACTGAAAGTCAGGGTCCTGAGTATAAATATCGGTTATCGCATGGTGCTTAGCACGGTACTGTTGATACTTGGACGATATCTTCTCATAGATGGTTGTCCTTCTCCTCTCCCAACGCTCGCGCTCGATCTCCATGATGAGGGTCTAGCACAAATGAAAGAGAAGTTAAAAACAAAAATGTAGATCGACAATCTCCATATAAGCATAATGATGAAATTATAACCAATATCTTTGCAGAACCCACTTCTCGCCTGTAATTTAGGTTTGGCACGACGTATATACGTTCAGAATAGGATCACGGTCATCTGGCATGACCACAACCCCATTCAATGTATTCACCCTATATATTGACCCGCATTCCTACCCCTTGGAAGGGGATGGCAGCTTGATGCGCGATCTTCTGAAAGAATGGGCACAACCTACCCTATTTTCACATTCCCCCACACACTAGATGGTCTATGAACGAAGTATGACATGTTTCTCTTATTGTTGGCACAAATCAGACGAGATCGGGCCGGGACTCAATTTTATCCCTTCAGCGAGTGAGGCGGGCCCAACCCACGTAAAGCCTAGTCGCTAGTAACGATGGAGCTGAACTCGACTGCCAAATCTAAAACCACCATCCAAGCACCAGGTGGAGCGAGTAACACCACAACATCACTCTCTCTTTCACTGACTCGTCGGGTCGAGGTAACAAAAATTTTCATTTTGGTTTATCTTCACTCCTTTGTTGGTTCAAATAGGAATGCGAGAACTCGCGTGGGCAAGCAAGCAAATGAGCATTCCAAGTAGAAACAATGGAAGGAAAATTACTACAAAACAACTGAAATGTCCCCCACCTCAAATACTTCGACTTCTGAAAAAAGACCTACCTCAAGTCGTACTCTTATTCCCTCACCCGGGTTTTTTCCCAATTGGGTCTTCTCGGGAGATTTTTAATAGACCGACGAAGGGAACGTCTGGAAGTTCAAGTATGATTCATCGCCCCTCCTGTCGATTGCTTCTCCAGGCCGAACGATGAAGAGACTAGATACATGGAAACTCTTTCAATATATGTATGAAACGAACATGTATAACATTCTCCATTGAATGAAATAAAGCAAAATTTTGTGCTTTCCACCATAGTATTCTCCAATGCAAGCGAAGTTAAGCAAACTGGGACTCACCCAAGAGACGCATAGTTTTTTCTAGTGCAAGCAAAGTTAAGCAAACTGAGACTCACCCAGGAGATGCATAGTATTCTCCAATGCAACCAAAGTTAAGCAAAATTGGGACTCAACCAGGGAACACCGAATATTCTCCAATAACAACAAAATCGAGCACAATTGGACCATCCCGATGTACGCATAAACAGAACGATGACCTGTAAAGTTCTCCAAAAATCTACGACAATAAGACAACGGGTTAACATTTCGACCTTAGCTCAAAACAAAACCCGTACGTCCAACGGGAATCGCCAAAAAAATAATTCGACCTCGCTCAAATTTTAATGGGTCAACATTTCGATCTTAGCTCGAAATAACACCCATACGGCCAACGACCATCGCCAAAAGAAGAATTCAACCTCGCTCGAAATATAATGGGTTAAGATTTCTACCTTAGCTCGAAATAGCACCCATATGGCCAACGGCCATCGCCAAAATAAGAATTTGACCTCGCTCGAATTTTAATGGGTCAACATTTCGACCTTAACTCGAAATAGCACCCATACAGCCAATGACCATCGCCAAAAGATGAATTCGACCTCGCTCGAATTATAATGGGTTAACATTTTGACCTTAGCTCAAAATAGAACCCATACGGCCAACGACTATCGCTAAAAGAAGAATTCGGCCTCGTTCAAAATATAACGGGTTAACATTTTGACCTTAGCTCGAAATATCACCCATATGGCGAATGGCCATCGACAAAAGAAGAATTCGACCTCACTCGAAATATAATGGGTTAACATTTTGACCTTAGATCGAAACAACACACCTACGGCCAACGGCCAACGGCCATTGCCAAAAGAAGAATTTGACCTCGCTCAAATTTTAATGGGTCAACATTTTGACCTTAGATCAAAATAGCACCCATACGGCCAACGACCATCGCCAAAAGAAGAATTCAACCTCGTTTGAAATATAATGGGTTAACATTTTGACCTTAGCTCGAAATAGAAGCCATACAGCCAACGACCATTGCCAGAAGAAGAATTCGACCTCGCTCGAATTTTAATAGGTCAACATTTTGACCTTAGCTCGAAATAGCACCCATACGGCCAACGGCCATCGCCAAAAGAAAAATTCGACCTCGCTTGAAATATAATGGATTAACATTTCGACCTTAGCTTTAAATAGTACCCCATACAGTCAACGGCCATCACCAAAAGAAGAATTCGATCTCGCTCGAATATAATGGGTTAACATTTTGACCTTAGCTCAAAATAGCACCCATATAGCCAACGACCATCGCCAAAAGAAGAATTCAACCTCGCTCGAAATATAATAGTTTATATTTCGACCTTAGCTCGAAATAACACCCCTACGGCCATCGCCAAAAAGAATAATTCGACCTTGCTCGAAATATAATGGGTTAACATTTTGACCTTAGCTCGAAATAACACCTCTACGGCCAACGGCCATCGCCAAAAGAAGAATTCAACCTCGCTCGAATTCTAATGGGTCAACATTTCTACCTTAGCTCGAAATAATAGCCTTAATGGCCAACGATCATTGACAAATTAAAAGTCAACCTCGCCCGACTGTCTGAGTACAAAATGACTTCATTCGGACTCACGCGACAAGACCCTACTCTATCTGGTCAAGGTCAGATTCCCAAATCGAAAAATCAGGGACTCGTTACAAAACAAATCCAAAGGTCTACCCCAAAATGAAAAGATATAACAAACAAGGGGAAGGGAAAGAAAATCAAAGGACATACAAAGGCAAAAAAACTACTTTATTTATATATACGTGCGTAAAATCTGCACCTTACAAAAGGCCAAAACGAGCCCAAAAAAAGAGTACTAAAGCAGCAACAACTTTTCACTCAGTATCATTATCGCCATCCTCCCCATCATTGTCTTCAGGAAACTCCTCCTCAACATCAGCGTCCTTGCTGGCCTCCGGTGTCGCAGGGTCGTAGCCGTAGTTGACACGAGCCTCTCGTGCATTCGCCCGGGCTTCTTCACAAGTAACCAAAAAAATATTGCTCGCCTTGCACAAACCCTTGTGTACATCTCATTTGGCCTCGACCTGGACCAAAAGCTCATGGAGTTGACGAGGAACGGTGGCAGAGGCTTATACAATTTGAGCTGATAACTGTGCCCTCTCAGCCTCAAGCGCCACGACCCGGTCCCCTAGGCTCGAACCCTCCCTATCAATTTCACTGATGCGCTCTTCGAGCCTCACCTCCCTTAGAGTGGCCGTTGCCATCTCGGACTCTTGCTCATATTGAAGGACGTAGATAGTATCCTCCAACGCTGCCGCTGTTGCTAAAGCCGACACCGAGCATTCTCGCCATCCTCTAACTTGGCTACTTTTCTCTCTATCTTGGGTAACTTACCCATCCATTCTGCACTCAAAGTTTCAATCCTGGTGGTGTTTTGATCAGGTTCAGCTTGCAATGATGACACCTTCGCCTGAAGATGCTCGTACTAGGCAGCGAACCCCTTCCCAACTCAAGCTCTTTGTCTTAGGCAAGAAGTAGCTCCTCGAGCTCACTACACATGTGAATGGACTACATCAGCTCCTCATCCCTTTTCTCCAACTCCTATCCAAGGGAGTGGGTACCAGTACCCACCCTGAGTCGCTCTTACATCTCAAAGCATCTATGGCGATACCTTCAATACTTTTCAAGCATCATCAGAAAAATCTTGGCTCGAATCTCGGCCTATTCAAGAACTCTCGATCTCCAGCATGTAAGACTGAAAACAAAGAGAAGAAGATAGTTGATAAGGGCCAAGATCAAAAGAAAAGAGCAACAAAGAAAGGAAAATCTATAGAGAAGAACTCACCCTTAGGCCCATCGCGGCCACTCCCCGTGATAGTTTGGCATCGCTGACATCTTGAAGAGCCCAACTTTCTGCGGCCGAGCATAAAAGATCAAACTGCGGTACAAATCCACCGTGTCTTACAAAAGGTTGAGGCCCGACGGAATCTCGAGTATCCGAGAAGGACATCCTGATCTTACCATGGTTCGGGTAAATCCCCCCTCAAACATCCTCACATCATCAAGATCAAGGTCAAATATAGAGTTGTAATCATCGACAATGACGCCTTTTTCCTTCTCTTGAGCCGAAGAATAAGTTTTGTTCGGCCTGTATGTCGAAGAGCCGCCCGAGACAGCAATGGTGTCCTCGAGACTTCATCTCTCCACCACATCAGCCTATTGATCTCTCATAACAGGCATAGCCTATATGACCGGGTTGATATCACCACCAACTTCGGGCATCGTCAGGGAAAGGCTTCCCCCTGACGATGTCTCGATTTGAGGTGCCACTTCCAGGACCACCCATCGTGTCTTCGATGGGGCCTCTCTACTACTGGCAGGGGAAGACTCGCTAAGTGAGCAGACTGTAGAAACTGGAGTCTCGGTTCCAATCGTAGGTGTAGGTTGGGTAGTAGCTCCTCATGCATGCTGGATAGCAACCCTAGGCGTAGGCTGAGCAGGGGGCACCGATTGAAGGATGTGAGTAGAGGACCCCTCGTCCTTCGCATTCTCTCTACCAACAAGAAAAAATGATCATATAACAACAATGTTGAACCATAAGGTAAAGAAAGCGGGCCGACTCACCAGTGAGAGGCTTACGCCCATATTTCTCGTGGAAGGACGTTCACTCACGAATGCCCCTTATATAAGGAAGAATTGTTCTCACCCACTCACGAATATCGTCAACTGGCGGGGGAAGTAATCTCTCGGCTGCAAAAGCAAAAAAAAGTCAGCAATATCACCTAGAGAAGAACTATCGGTGACCGATTAGAGAGGAATCACAAAATAAATAAAGGAAAACTTACGAGCAAAGTTCCACGTCTTAGGGAACCCTACCGGTTCCGCCACGAGGTGCTTCATTCGCACAGAAAGGTAACTTTCCCAGAAGTGACGATTAGCCTTATCGTCCATCTTCACTACCAAACTCTTGGTTCCTCGATGGCGCATGTGGATCATCGTGCTCCGAATAAATTGAGGGGCAAGAATATGAAGCATATGCCCCAAAGTAATCCCTCGACCGGCAAGCTCCGCGTACTTGAGGAGCATGAAGAAGAGCTTGTATGCATACACGAGGTAATATCTCAGCCACTGTAGGAACCCTTTCATCCTCCATAAACCCCACTCCTTCTCCAAGAGGAAGTACGTCACTTTCCAGCACTGGAGCTTCGACGAATCTGTCAGTCTAGGAACAAATACCTGCTATATTTATAAGTTTGATCGAAATAAACGAGAGTGATAAAGGAAAAGAGAGGATGGTTGTGTCAAATTCTGACGAAAGTAGAAGTACAAAATCGAAAATATGAAATACTGAAGAGGGTGGAAGTTTGCAAAATTCCTCCTAAGAATCAAAGTGTAACAATCGAATGATGGGTTCCCCCTACTTATAGGAACATAAATATCCCGAGCGGGAAACCCAAAAGCCGCCAATCAAAAAACTGTAAGGGCACGGGAAACGATAAAGTGCTTGGGAAACATGTGCCATGATGATGCATAATGGGTATCCATGATATCTCGAATCGATGCAATGAGTCAGCTCCAAACTGACATAACAGTCCGACGATACCACTGAAGCATCACATCGCCACCTCGATTTAAGGACCTCGTTCAATGTATAATGTTCAGATTTCTCCTAACTTTTGAATCGACAGAATCCGCCCGTCGATTTTGCCAAGAGTCGAGTCCGACAGATGGAGGGACTAACTGTATGGATCAAAATCTGATCATAGGACGGTTTTTCTTTAAAAAAAATGACACGAGGTCGACCAAGCCATAATCACGCCCACGGGGCATTATAGCAAAGAAAACCTCGGCCATTGCCAAGATCAAACCGTCGAAAAGCTTACATCGCAGAACAAGTGTAGTGTTTGGGCGAGCGGTGGAGGATATAATCACAAGAAAGTACGCTGGTCGAAGACCACTGGATAAAAGGGAATCTACCCTTTGGGCTCACCAAGGGCAAGTTCGACGGGCGGAAGGACTAACTGTATGTGTCAAAATCTGATCATAGGATGGTTGTTCTTAAAAAAGAATGACACGGGGTCGATCAAGCCATAATCACGCCCACAGGGCATGATAGCAAAGAACACCTCGGCCATTGCCGAGGTCAAACCGTCGGAAAGCTTACATCGAGGAACAAGTGTAGTGTTTGGGCGAGCGGTGGAGGATACAATCACAAGAAAGTACATTGGTCAAAGACCACTGGATAAAAGGGAGAATTGTCAATATATATATATATATATATATATATATATATATATATATATATATATATATATATATATATATATATATATATATATATATATTTATAGAGGAGATAGAGCCCAGAGAGTGGGGGTTTTTTTTCGATAGTCATCACTATGGAATCAAGAGGATTAATCTTTTGGACATCAACAGTTCCTTCTCTTCCCCTTTTTTGCTTCTACAGTTATGATGCATTCCTGTCACAGATGTAAGCCTATCATCCATATTTGATGTACAATAATTATCTTTCGAAATATTATACATTCCTGTTCTTCATCGATGTTTGTACTCAATATATTTGGATCTAGAGTTAATTATATTTGGCTAAGATTTACCTTCTACATCTATGATAATTAATTTAACAAAAGGGTTCAATGCGTTTTTGGTCAAACAATTTGGCCCCAAGAGAGGTTTTAAGCTGTATTTGGGATTTGAAGTTTTGATTTTTAAAATCTCCCAAAAATAAGATTAACTCAATAAACAAACACATATTTGAATTTTTTTTTCCAAAACTTATGGCCAAATGCATATGTAGTTCAAGTGACTGTAACATTACATTTGGTTTACAGCAGTAGCGAAGCCAGAATTTTCATTAAAGGTTATTAAAATATAAAATACTAGTAAACATACGAAAAAATCAAGGGGAATCAACATATAGTATATATGCATAATTTCTTTTCCCCAATGATAACGTATATTTTTCCCGTAAAGGGGTGCCAGTTGACACCCTTTGCTGTAAGCATCGGTGGAACCAACCCTTTGGTTCCGGGTTCAACTAAACCTAGTAATTTTAGTGCGGAGTATAAATTTATGTGTAAAAAAGTAGTAAAATTATAACATATAGTAGATATAAACTCATAACTTTAAAAATATATTTGAAAGAATATAATTTAAATTTTGTATCCACCTCTGGCAATAAGGTGGCTCCGCTACTAGTTCCCAGACTGAAACATCATTTAACGGACTCGACATCAATGGGGGATAGGTCTTCTAGATTACTCAAATAGAATTATTGTGACTTTCATACTACTAAGCTAATAAGGTCAGGAGAAAAAGTTCTCACAAAATGTTCACTTTATTTGATAATTAATCAAGGAGCTATGCATATAGCTCTTAGATGAGGCTTAGTGAAAAACTCCAGCAAGAAATCTATTGAAGAGTTGGTGCTAGATTAGCTGAAAATCAAAGTTTATTTGGTCCCTAAAAAATTCATATTCTATAATTATATCGACAATAATTCAGAAAAGGGTGAATTGTTCTTATAGGTTCTTGAACAGTGGGTACGCAAACAACGGCACCACAACCGTAGGTTGTAGCATTCGTGATCGGCCTCCTCAACTCAACTGTGTATTGATCGAAAGGCAAGGCGGCTTACAAGAAGAATTTTCTTTTAATTATAATGAGATTGAACAAAGTTATCCGAGAGTACGTAGCACGAAATTAATGAGAATTGAGGTACATCATCAAATCCATAAAGAAATGGGCGATGAATGCGGCAACAAGAAAAAAAGATGGACCATAGTGTATATTCTCATTTCTTCTTTTGGAGGGGCCTATTACCCTATACATATAATTTGAAGGCAACCTCCAATATAGATTGTGAAAATTCCAGTTGAATCAGATTCTTGTTTGTGTGAACTCCAGCTCTTTCTATTTTATCTGTTGCTTATACTGTTATACATATCTCTCCGATTGGAGAATCTTCATGTCGAAAATGATACATCAATCATAAAGAAATGATGAGTGTGACATTGATTTAAAGAAATATAAGAAATAATTTATATAGTCGATTCTAAGCTAATAATTTAGAATTAAAAAACATAGTTAGCCAATTGAAGAAGTAAGCTGTTGTACCTAAAACTTTGTGCCGCGACTATGTTAGTGCTATTACTCCAATAGATTTATTTTCGTGTACTTAAAAACGAAAATGTAGATAAAGAATAGCTACTGTACAAGTATGTGTAAAGTTGGCAGGTCAATAGAAAGTCACAATAATTCTATTTGAGTAATCTAGAAGACCTATCCCCAATTCACGATATGTGGTGTATCTCTTTCTTTGTTTGGTTGTGAATTGTGATGCCACGTGTCCTTTATCTAATTTCAAGAAATTGCAGTATCCACTTAAGTTTAGTCTTTAGAGTAGCTTATACAGTAAGCAATTGCATCAGCTTGCTTTAGCTCTGCTAATCTCATCATCCCTTCAAAAACATCATTATATTAGAACGATACAAAAAAAAGTTCATTATTCACCATATATTTCACGCTTATTTTTACTAACTTAAGTTGATTAGTGATTATGTGAATAGTTAGTAGTTCTTCTTAATTAAGTTAATAGAAATAAAAGAGGAAAACCCTTTTCCAATCTAAAAGGAAAGTTAATTATTTCTGCTCCCTTTTCTTTTTTATTTAGATGACATTATTTTCCTACAGGTAATCCGAATCTTACCGACAAACTCTCCCCCTCAGTTTTTGGTATTTAGCAGCAAATCGAATAGTAGTTGATATTTCTTGAAAACTTTTTGCCAATACATTGAAAATGTCTACAATATTTTGACTTTAAGGGTGTGTTTGGTACGAAAGAAAATATTTTTTAATTTTTTTTATGTTTGGTTAGCTTAATGTTTTGAAAAATATTTTCATCGTTAACTCATTTTTCTTTAATTGGAGGAAAATATTTTCCCTATCAAGAAAAGGAAAAACATTTTATAAAACTCCTTCTCGAGTTTCCTTACCCTATTCTTTACCCTCACCAACCCACCCCACACCCACCCACCTAACCCCACTCCATGCCCTCTCTTCAAAAAG
>MU715563.1:0-45454 GCA_026770625.1 Nicotiana glauca | reverse complement strand
AATCATCAAAACGCCATCGTTAATATCAAAATCCTCAATTTTCATCAAATCAAAGCCTAAGTTTCTTAAAAACTTCCGAATTACACTTTCGATCAAAAACCCGACCAAACGATGTCCGAATGACCTGAAAATTTGCACGCATATCTAAAATCACCTAACGAAGCTACTGCAACTCTGGGAATTCCATTCCGACCCTCGGATCGAAATCTCACATATCAACCGGAATCCGCCAAAATTCAAACTTCGCCAATTCAAGCCTAATTATACACCGGACCTCCAAATTCAATTCCGATCGCACTCCTAAGTCACAAATCATCCCCCGAAGCTTACCAAATCTCCGGAATTCACATCCGAGCCCTCTAACTATATAGTCAACTTCCGGTTGACTTTTCCAAAACAAGCTTCCTTCTAAGAGACTATGTGTCTCATTTCCAATTAAAACCAATTCAATTCTATCTGATCAACTCAAATACTGATATTGAAACATAGAACAACATGATATGGGAGAAACGGGCGGTAACTCACGTGACAACGGGCCGGGTCGTCACATAACTCTATAGCTTTTAAAAGCAATGGTTGTAAGAACACATATTTTGAATTTGCTAGTGCTTTCAAGATATGTACAATAGGAGCTAGGTCGGGTAAAACTTAAAAATATGGGTTATTTTGTATATTTTCTTGTAATTCTTTCAATATAATATCCCTTCCTCTCAATTTATGATATGCTTTCATCTAAGTTTGTCCCAGAAAGGATACCTTTTTAATACTTGAAAATAATTTACCTTTAGGTTTTTTAGTTTATCTTGAGATAATTTTTAGCCACACAAATAATTCTAGCTTGTTTAGATTACAAATTTTAAAAGTCCTTTTATTCAACTTTGTGTACAATCAAACTGCAAAACATAAATTGAGAAAGAAGGAGTAGTATATCTTTCGGTGTATTGATATTATGTTCATTTTCATAGTTGAAATGTACTTATTCAGGTGATCTATATGCATCTTGTCTACAAGAAATTTTAAGCAATAATTTCTAGCCGTGAAGTTGCTTTTAATAACCAATCAAAATTTCCTCTAGATAGTAAATCTTGACCTTAAAAATTAGGTAAATTTGGGACAGTAAAATCTCCAAAAGAACAAAAGTATTGTGAAAGTCAGAAGTTAAATCCTCAAAGAATCTAAAGATAGATTGCTATCAATGTTTCGTAAGCTGTCACAAAGCTAGTCATGCACTCGTAGTAGTAAAATAAAATATGACATCAAAATGAAGAATTAAATGTCTCCCTTCTGTATTTTGAAAGTGGAAGATTCTTACCCTCGTCATATATACCTGACCTTACTAAACTGATGTATCTACTGTGAAAGTTTTTCACTATCTAATCTAAATTTACTTTCCCTTTACAGTTAAAAAAAGAAAAAGAAACGCAATTTCCTTCTCGATATGTATACCTTGGGTTCTTTTTATCCTAAGATATTTTCGTACGTGATAAACTAATCTTTAACAAAACAAAGTTAGGGTTCAACTTTCCTTAACTATTCTTTGTTTCCCATTCAAGAATTCTTATTTCCAGTTTATGAAATTTAACAAGATAAATATTGCCCTCAAATGATTTTTATAGTTCATTGTCCCATCAGTTTGTTTAACGAGAAAGAATTATCTAACTGATGAACTAATTGGAAAAAAAAAAGATGTCATTTCTCTCAAAAATAAAAGTTAAAGAGAAGAAGGTTAAAGCTAGCTGATTAATTCATGAGTTATATTCTACAGATAGTGAAATATTTATTCAAAGAAGTGTATCTGCATGCTGGTCAAATGAGAATGAAAAGATGTGTGCTTTGAACTTTGAAGGAAAGGTAAGTTTAACTATGGAAAAAGATATTTACCAATACATACAGAGGCAAGAGAAAATGAATTTAAATTTTGTATACTATTTTAGAGCAAGCAATGGAGGGGAAGGCTTGCGCTGAGATAGACACGCTTCTTGCAGTAAAAAGAAAGAAAAAGAGTGACTAATTGTCTTGTATGAAGCCTACGGAACTGAAATAAAGATCTTTTCATGGATTTTCTCTATCATTATTTTCATTTTTTTTTGGGTTTTCCATACGATTTTCGGTACTCCCATCGAACACGATTAATTCGGATTCGCATAACAAAATTCCACATTGGAGGTAAAACATTCATTAATAAAGACGATTTCAACTCAAAATTAGAACCGAAGACCTCTGATTAAAGATAAAGGAGTGTCACTTTTAGGACTTTATTCCTAATTCCTTGGACTTCCACGTTTTAGGACGTTTAACAAAAATAAAATAGAGAGAAATAACATCATATTGAGCTTGTTTCCGTCTTTTCCATACCTCATTCCTCATATTTTTTAACGAAAAAAAGATAAAAATTACTAATTTGTACCAAATCAAACTTGAGCTAAATTTATAATTAAAAATATGAGAATACTTATATGCGTTTACCTTAGCTCTTATTCAAATTAAAGATAATGTTACTAATGATAACACAGTGTGCATAGTTATGATAGTTAAAGGGATAAGTCTAGTGAACTTAGCCCCTTTTGTCATAACTTTTGCATAAAAACATTAAAAACAAAGGGATCATAGAAAAAACATATTCATAGGCATCTAACCGCGTAATGCTTTGTGATGTGTCGATAGGTCATTTTATGTTTTAGAACTTAACTTTGCGCTTTGACGCCTTAAATATCTCATCTTAGCCCTCTTTTTTTTGCGTGCACAATTCGGATATTTTTTCGGAAAGCTTTTATGTTAAACAGAGAAATATGAAATTTTTGCATTAAAATTCATTTGAGTTGACTTCGATCAACATTTTGAGCAAATGGATCTGGATCGTATTTTGACAGTCCCGGTGGATCCATATCGTGATTTCAGACTTGGGCGTATGTCCGGTATCAACTTCGAAAGTACCTAGCCCGGTTATCGCATTTTGTCGAAATTTGAAAGTCTAAAAGCTTAATGACATTGAAAGTTTGACCAATGTTTGACTTTATTGATATCGGGTCCGTATTTTGGTCCCAGAATAAGGTATAGGTCCACTACTATATTTATGACATGTCTGTCAAATTTGGTGTGGTTTCACGACCCAAAATCTATTAGAAGTCTTGATGGCGCCAAACACCAGAGTCAGGCAAGTCAACACCAACTAGTTAATTTAGTTCTCATTTTAATATTTTTGAAATCATAATTTCCTTCAACTGAACAGTAAATGATAAACTTCATAGAGTAAATAATATTTTTAGCAAATTTCAATACTGAATAACACATAATCATCCAAGAACCCGATGTCACATGTGTATGAGTATCAACTAGGAAAAATAAAGTGAAATACATTATCTGTCCGGAATATAACATTTGGACAGGAGAGAAAATATAAATGCTAGAAGAAGACTTTGCTGGCTGCGGATTGTAACATAAGATACAGCTCACCTAAGTCCCTGTATCAATCGCGTCGTTGCGCCTATAAGGCCACCAGACATACATGTGCATGTACAATAAAATATGCAGCAAGTGTAGTATGAGTACGAAAATAACCCGTACCCAATAAGTATCCTGTCTAACCTCGAAGAAGTAGTGAAGAGGGATCGACTCCGAACTTACTATGGGCTATAAATAAAATGCAAATAATATGATTTAAACATAGGTTATATAAAACGGATGTAATCTCAATAATTGAAGTAAGTAAGAAATTCTTTTTAAATTAAGGGAATCTCCAAATTTACTCCTCATTATTTAACAATTTATCTTAGGCCAAAGAGGCAATATCATTTATTATAAATTTCAGAACAATTAATTCAATTATGGACAAATCATGCCGAGGTCGTACTGCCTGATCCGACATATAAGTATAAATTGAGCGCTGCCGAGGGTCGAACGGCCTGAAGCAACATATAAATATAAACTGTGCATTGCCGAGGGTCGAACGGCCCGAAGCATAGATGCATCTATTTAACCTGTCGAGGTGTACGGCCCCCTCCCATGAGAGTAGTGGAAATTCATCTTGCTTGCAAAATATATATGCGACGCAGTTACATATAGAATTCTCAAATGATTATTATTCTTATAACATTCTTTAAATCAGTTCAACATATGAAATCCAAATGAAAACTTTCAAGTCCTGAAATCCTCAATTTCAACTCTTTTCAAGGAATTTAACAAGCATACTCGATCTAAATTTCTTTCAAGGCAATAAATAACAAGATCAAGTAACGGTATCAACAATTCATATGTAAACCTAGAACTACCCGGACATAGGCATAATGTAACGACCCGACTGACCGTTTTCAGTTATTTTGCCCAATTCGGTTGAGGTCTCGAGAAGCTTCACATTATATATATCGACTTGTGTGCATGATTGGATTCAGTTTCCGGATGAATCGGAGTCTGATTAGAAGAAGGAACCTATGTTTTGGGAGTTTAAACAGTGAAAATTTGACCGAAATTGAACTTTTACGTAAACGGCCCCGGAATGGTTCGTGGGTGATCTCAACAACTTTGTATGGTAATTTTGGACTTAGGAGCACGTGCAGATTCAGATTTGGAGGTCCGTAGGGTATTTTGAGGTGTTTCAGCGAAAGTTGAAAAAGTTGAAGTTTGAAAAATGGAGAAGTTTGACCGATAGTTGACTTTTATGATATCAGGGTCGGAATATGATTTCAAGAGTTGGATCAGCTCCGTTATGTCATTTTGGACTTGTCTGCAAAATTTGGCGTTATTCCGGGTTAAATTGATAGGTTTTGGCACGAGTTTCGAAAGTTAGAAGGTTTTCAATTCTTGGTGTAGTTTGATATTTCGGTGTTGTTTAATGTGATATGAGACCTCGAGCGAGTCCGTGATAGGTTATATGACTTGTTTGTGTGTTTGGACGGGGTTCTGGGGGCCTCAAGTATGTTCCGTGTGGGCTACGGGTCATTTTTCCTTGTTTTTGAACAGCTATTTTCTGCTTCTGGTATCCTCTTTTGCGATCGCGAAAAGCCTTTCGTGTTTGCGAAGCTTTGTTGCTGACCACCTGGAAATTCTTCTTCGCGTTCGCGTAGCACTCCGGCATTCGCGAAGCTCTGCTTTATCCCTCATCGCGTTAGCGTCTCCCTCACGCGTTCGCGTAGTTATGCAATTCCACTCTTTGCTTTCGCGTACTAGTTCACGCTTTCACGAAGAGCAATCTCTCGACCATAATATTTTCCTTCTTTGCGTTCACGTACGTGCTGTCATGTTCGCGAAGCACATCTGGGCAGCCTTCATTTTTCTTCTTCGCGAATGCGATACTTCTTCCGCTTTCGCGATGCTTTAATATGTGGGCAGAATATAAGTTTTTTAAATCGAGGGTTAGGCCATTTGTAACATTTTTGGAGTTTTAGAGCTCGGTTTTGGGTGATTCTTTATGGGTTTTTAAATCAAAAAGATTGGGTAAGTGTTCTTCACCTAGAATTGATTATATTCCATGAATTTGTCTTTATTTTTATCATTTAATTTGTGATTTGGGTTGATTAAAATGTTGGTTTTTGAACAAAACTCCTAAAATGAAAAATCATGATTTAAGGGACCAAATGGTATCGGAATTTAATAAATTTTGTATGGTTGAACTCATATTGGAATAGGTATTCGGATTTTCGTAAAATTTGTTGGGTTTCGAGGCGCGGGTCGAGGGTCAACTTTTGGACCAATTTTTGGATTTTGTTAAAGATTGATACTTTATGATCCGGAATAGTTTCTTATGTGTCTTATTTGTGCTTTGAGGTTAATTTGGTTAGATTTGATCCGTTCGGAGGTCTTTTCACCCGAGAAGTGCATTTTAGAGTATCAGTTTGTCGTCTTTGAGGTAAGTATCTTGCCTAACCTTGTGTGGGAGACTTCTCCTTAGGAATTGAGTCTTCCATGCTAATTGTAGTCCATGCATGCGAGGTGACGAGTGTGTGCTCAAACTTATTTATGAGAAATTTTCCTCTAGGGTTCTTAGGTCCTTATATGGAAAGTATCCCGTGATGATTGGGTTTCCTAATTTCTTAACTTGCCTCTATACGCTCCATATGACATTGTTAGCTTTCCTTTAATTCTCACGTTTTACATTGACCCTTAATTGTCTTAATTGAAGTGATTGCCTTCCTTATTATTTTGATACTTCTTGATTGTGAGTTCCTCTATGACTTTGTGCGAATATGTTACATGTCCAATTGTTAAGGTTACCAGTGTTGTTATCTCGTTATTATTATGTCTTGTTATTTTGTTGAGGTTATCGTACTTCTTGGTTTTTCCGTGACCATTATTATATACTTGTTGATTCCCTTCTCGGGATATTATTGCTTATGATATTGTTTCCCTTGCCAGGATATTGTTGTTGTACTATGTTCCCTTGCTGGGATGTTATAGTTTATGATATTGTCTCCCTTGCCGGGGTGTTATTGCTTATGATATTGTCTCCCTTAGAGGGATGTTGTTATACTCTTGTTCAATTATCGGGATTCTTTTATGATTGATGATGATTTGTAAATGGGAGCGGATTGCACGCCTGCAATAAGATATTTGAAATGGGTGCAGGTTGCACGCTTGCAACAAGATATATGAAATGGGATCGAGTTGCACACTTACAACGGGATATATGAAATGAGATCGGGTTGCACGCCTGCATCGAGATATATGAAATGGGAGCGGGTTGCATGCCTGCAGCGACATATATAAAATAGGAGCGAGTTGAACGCCTACAACGCGATATGTGAAATAGGAGCGGGTTTCCCGGCAACGAGATATGTGAAATGGGATCGGGTTGCACGCCTGCAACAAGATATGAAATGAAAGTGAAATTCTATGTTTGTTTTCCTTATCCTTGTTCTAATTGGATGTTGGTGCCGTGCTCTTTCTGTTTGCTATGTTTATTTGTTGTTACTAATTCAAGTGTTTTAACATTTCAAATTCCTTTACCTATGTGATCCTTTGTGAAGGAACCCATCATGTTTTCAATACTTTGCCGTATTTATATACATATTTTTCAATACTTCAAATTTTGATAATTATTTCATCTTCAATTCATTTAGTTACTCAATTAAATTTTCTTAAACCGTCTGAGGTTATATTTTACTTAAAAATAAAATTTCTACTGAGATAATTTATTAACTTTCTTGTTAAAGATAATATCATTCGATGTTGTACTTAAATTGAAAATGGTACTTTCTTTATTTAAATTTTTTCTAAAAATAACTTTCATCTTTTCTTGCTGAGTTCCTAATTGGTTTAGAAGTTGTACTCCACTTATGTTATGTAAATCAGACTCCTTGAACATCTTAATTGTACTGGTTATAGACCCTATGAACCGAGTAATATGAGAACGTTATTGTGTAAAGTGAGATAGAAATATGTAGGCACAAGGTTCCGGGTGTGCTCAAAGTTTGGTAATTGAGGTTATGATATGAGACATCGAGTTTGAGATGGCTAGAAATTGTGCATCAGAAATGATATGATTTATGGAGCTGGCATCGCCTTCCTTGTTTGAGTACATTTTTATTTACTTGTTTGTGTTCCAACTATGTTGGTGTTAATTTATCTGGTTATCTTTGTTTCCACCCGTGTTTCTCTTTATTGTTTCTACTGATTGTAGTTTGTTCTTTCCCTGTTGTTCATATTACTATGTCATTTTTAAATCTACATTACATTAATAATGGATCTACATTTCGGCATCAAGAAGGTCTATTTAGCGTAGGTGCCGTGATTACGGCAGGATGAGATTCTTAAGAGGAAATGAAATGGTTTATAAGATTCTGGGCTATGTGGTTCATGTTAGGATCACCTCTATTTGGGACTTTGATTGGAATTATTGCATATCGACTATCGGAGGAAATGAGTCAGTTCAGTAGTGTTAGGTTTTGAGGCTTTCGAGGTCCATGTTTTATTACACAGCCAGAAGTTCTATGTGAGTCCCTCAGCGGAATGATAAGGTTTGAGTGATATATCAGTCATTTGATTTGCTTAGTTAATTCGAGTATATAAATTTAGGTATTCCTAAGCTTTGGAGCAAGATGCCCTCATATATAGATTAATTTCTGTTTGCAGATTTTGAAGAAATATTGAGGATGGGATGATTGATAGCATGTATTATTGATGAGTTGTTGTGGATCCTTTTGAAGCATATTTATCTAATTAGGAAGGATCAAGATTTGGTTGAGGCAAGGTGAAAGCTCATGAGAATATACATCTTGCATCAGGTTAAGTTTGTGTGCTCTTGTGAGGTTGCCATTTTGGTTATGTTATTAGGCAAAATGGATATTATTTGTGCCTCTAGCCTATGTTATGTGCTACTCTTTTAAGTTGTGTTAGGTGGTGAGGTTGTATGATTGTTTCCCCTATAGGTAGTAGTTCTGTTTAGGCCTTACGGCGATGCGGGCGAGATAACCCTCGTGATGTTGATTTGCTTATTGCAACTTAGTTGTGCTTGCTTCTTTCATGTTTTAGCACTTTAATTTATTTTTCCCACAATTTTATTTGTACATTCTGTTGTACTTGATATCAGTATTCATATGATCAGTGAGCCCGAGCATTTTGGCTCGATAAGTATTTTGGGGCGGACTGCGCGCCGCATTGGATGATATATGGGATACCCTTTCCTTGTGTTTATCTGGTGTCGCGTTTTCCCTCTGTGGGACAAAACGATAAAATTATTATACTTTTGTTGTTACACATGTTGTACTTGTTAAATAATTTTTATACCTTGTTTTCCATTATTTGTGCTGCATAATTGAGTCACTGATGGGTTGGTGTACAAACTGTGTAGTGCGAGAATCCGTGTGGTCCCGTAATGATATGTTAGTTGGGTTTCTTGTGTTGGCTGAGACGAGGTTCTTAGACCTGAGATTAGTACTATGGTATTGGGTGAGGAGTGTTTGGAAGTATGAGGGTGTTTCTACTAAGATTTGGGTAATGGCCCTTGGCGGGCGAGAGATTTTCTTTAATTGTTGTATTCGTGGGCGGCTATGACTTCCCGTATATTTCTTTATGATGAGAAACAAGGTGGAGGTCCAGAGCAAGGTTGAATTCAATGTAACGTATATTGTCGGCATCCAAGATGCTATTTGAGCAGCTATGGTGGTCAGAGGATTATTGCTTCGGGCATTTGAGTTGTGTGGAGTAGCATGTGATTGTATTCTGGATTGGAATTTGGCTTGATTCAGCTAGTTAAGGCTCATGCAGTGTGATGATATGAAATTCAGACCCTTTGATGAATTTTAGATGTTGAGGTGTGGGTTCTATTCTAAGGATATGGGCTAAGAAGGAGATGATATCTTCAGTTAAGTTGCATTTCCAGTTCTGCTTAGGTTGGGTTTTGGGGAATCACCCCCGTGTGTATGTATGGTGAGCTCATGCAGTGGTTCGATGGCTTTAGAATGAATCTGGGCACGTTCGAGGATGAACGTATGTTTAAGTGGAGGAAGATGTAACGACCCGACAAGCCATTTTGAGCAATTTTGCTCGATTTGGTAGTTTGAGGTCTCGAGTAGCTTCACATTATGTATATCGACTTGTGTGCATTATTGGATTCAGTTTCCGATGAATTGGAGTTGGATTAGAAGAAGGAACCTATGTTTTGGGAGTTTAAATAATGAAAATTTGATCGAAATTGAACTTTTACGTAAATGGCCCCGAAATGGATCGTGGGTGATCTAAACATCTTTGTATGGTAATTTTGGACTTAGGAGCGCGTTCGGATTCAGATTTGGAGGTCCGTAGGGTATTTTGAGGTGTTTCGGCGAAAGTTGGAAAAATTGATGTTTGAAAAATGGAGAAGTTTGACCAATAGTTGACTTTTGTGATATTAGGGTCGGAATGTGATTTCAAGAGTTGGATCAGCTCCGTTATGTCATTTTATACTTGTCTACAAAATTTGGCATCATTCCGGATTAAATTGATAGGTTTTGGCACGAGTTTCGGAAGTTAAAAGGTTTGAAAGTTTCTAAGTTCAATTCTTGGTGTAATTTGATGTTTCGGTGTTGTTTAATGTGATCTGAGACCCCGAGCGAGTCCGTGATAGGTTATATGACTTGTTTGTGTGCTTGGACGGGGTCCCGGGGGCCTCAGGTGCTTTCCGCGTGGGCTACGGGTCATTTTTCCTTATTTTTGAACTGCTGTTTTCTGCTTCTGCTATCTTCTTTTGCGATTGCGAAAAGCCTTTCACGTTTGCGAAGCTTTGTTGCTGACCACCTGGAAATTCTTCTCCGCGTTCGCGTAGCACTCCCACATTCGGGAAGCTCTGCTTTATCCGTCATCGTGTTAGTGTTTCTCTCACGCGTCCGCGTCCCCCTCACGCATTCGCGTAGTTATGCAATTCCACTCTTCGCGTTCACGTACTAGTTCACGCTTTCACGAAGAGCAATCTCTCGGCCATAATATTTTCCTTCTTCGCATTCACGTGCGTGCTGTCAAGTTCGCAAAGCACAACTGTGCAACCTTCATTTTTCTTCTTCACGAACGCGATACTTCTTCCGCGTTCGCGATGCTTTAATATATGGGCAGAATATAAGTTTTTCAAATCGAGGGTTAGGACATTTTAACATTTTTGGAGTTTTAGAGCACGGTTTTAGGTGATTCTTTATGGGTTTTTAAATTAAAAAGATTGGGCAAGTGTTCTTTACCAAGAATTGATTATATTCCCTGAATTTATCTTTATTTTTATCATTTAATTTGTGATTTGGGTTGAGTAAAATGTTGGTTTTTGAACAAACCTCCTAAAATGAAAAATCGTGATTTGAGGGGCCAAATGGTATCGGAATTTAATAAATTTTATATGGTTGAACTCATATTGGAATGGGTATTCGGATTTTTGTAAAATTTGTCAGGTTTCAAGGCGCAGGTCGAGGGTCAACTTTTGGACCAATTTTTGGATTTTGTTAAAGATTGATACTTTATGATTCAGAATAGTTTCTTATGTGTCTTATTTGTTCTTTGAAGTTAATTTGGTTAGATTTGAGCCGTTCGGAGGTCTTTTCACCCGAGAAGTGCATTTTAGAGTATCAGTTTGTCGTCTTTGAGGTAAGTATCTTGCCTAACCTTGTGCGGAAGACTTCCCCTTAGGAATTGAGTCTTCTATGCTAATTGTAGTCCATGCATGCGAGGTGACGAGTGTATGCTCAAACTTATTTATGAGAAATTTTCCTCTAGGATTCCTAGGTCCTTATATGGAAAGTATCCCGTGATGATTGGGTTTCCTAATTGCTTAACTTGCCTCTATATGCTCCATATGAAGTTGTTAGCTTTCCTTTAATTCTCACGTTTTACAGTGACCCTGAATTGTCATAATTGAAGTGATTGCCTTCCTTATTATTTTGATACTTCTTGATTGTGAGTTCCTCTATGACTTCGTGCGAATATGTTACATGTCCAATTGTTATGGTTACCAGTGTTGTTATCACATGATTATTATATCTTGTTATTTTGTTGAGGTTATCGTGCTTCTTGGATTTTTTGTGACCATTATTATATACTTGTTGATTCCCTTGTCGGGACATTATTACTTATGATACTGTTTCCCTTACCAGGATATTGTTGTTGTACTATTGTTCCCTTGCCGGGATGTTATAGTTTATGATATTGTCTCCCTTTTCGGGATGTTATTGCTTATGATATTGTCTCCCTTGGAGGGATGTTTTTATACTCTTGTTCCATTGCCGAGATTCTTTTATGATTGATGATGATTTGTAAATGGGAGCGAATTGCACGCCTGCAACAAGATATTTGAAATGGGTGCGGGTTGCACGCTTGCAACGAGATATATGAAATGGGATCGGGTTGCACACCTGCAACGGGATATATGAAATAGGATCGGGTTGCACGCTTGTATCGAGATATATGAAATGGGAGCGGGTTGCATGCCTGCAACGACATATATAAAATGGGAGCGAGTTGCACGCCTGCAACGCGATATGTGAAATAGGAGCGGGTTTCACGCTGGCAACGAGATATGTGAAATGGGATCGGGTTGCACGCCTGCAACAAGATATGAAATGAAAGTGAAATTCTGTGTTTGTTTTCCTTATCCTTGTTCTAATTGGATTTTGGTGACGTGCTCTTTCTATTTGCTATGTTTATTTGTTGTTACTAATTCATGTGTTTTAACATTTCAAATTCCTTTGTGATCCTTTGTGAAGGAACCCCATCATGTTTTCAATACTTTGCCGTATTTATATACATATTTTTCAATACTTCAAATTTTGATAATTGTTTCATCTTCAATTCATTTAGTTACTCAATTAAATTTTCTTAAACCGTCTGAGGTTATATTTTACTTTAAAATGAAATTTTTATTGAGATAATCTATTAAATTTCTTGTTAATGGTAATATAATTCGAAGTTGTACTTGAATTAAAAATGGTACTTTCTTTATTTAATAATTTCTAAAAATAACTTCGTCTTTTCTTGCTGAGCTCGTAATTGGCTTAGAAGTTGTACTCCGCTTCTGTTATGTAAATCAGACTCCTTGAACATCTTAATTGTACTGGTTATAGACCCTATAAACCGAGTAATATGAGAACGTCATTGTGTAAAGTGAGATAGAAATATGTGGGCACGAGGTGCCGGGTGTGCTAAAAGTTTGGTAATTGAGGTTATGATATAAGACATCGAGTTTGAGATGGCTAGAAATTGTGCATCAGAAACGATATGATTTATGGAGCTGGCATCGCCTTCCTTGTTTGAGTACATTTTTATTTACTTCTTTGTGTTCCAACTATGTTGGTGTTAATTTATCTAGTTTTCTTCGTTTCCACCCGTGTTTCTCTTTATTGTTTCTACTGATTGTAGTTTATTCTTTCCCTGTTGTTCATATTACTATGTCATTTTTAGATCTACATTACATTAATAATGGATTTACATTTTGGCATCAAGAAGGTTTATTCAGCGTAGGTGCCGTGGTTACGGCATGACGGGGTTCTTAAGAGGAAATGCAATGGTTTATAAGCTTCTGGGCTACGTGGTTCATGTTAGGATCATCTGTATTTGGGATTTTGATTGGAATTATTACATATTGACTATCTGAGGAAATGAGTCAGTTCAGTAGTGTTGGGTTTTGAGGCTTTCGAGGTCCATGTTTTATTACACCGCCAGAAGTTCTATGTGAGTCCTTTAGTGGAATGATAAGGTGTGAGTGATATATCATTTATTTGATTTGCGTAGTTGATTCGAGTATATAAATTTAGGTATTCCTAAGCTTTAGAGCTAGATGCCCTCATATATAGATTAATTTCTGTTTGCAGATTTTGAAGAAATGTTGAGGATGGGATGATTGATAGCATGTATTATTGATGAGTTGTTGTGGATCCTTTTGAAACATATTTATCTATTTGGGAAGGATAATGATTTGGTTGAGGTAAGGTGAAAGCTCAATGAGAATATACATCTTGCATCAGGTTAAGATTGTGTGCTCTTGTGAGGTTGCCATTTTTGTTATGTTATTAGGCAAAATGGATATTATTTGTGCCTCTAGCCTATGTTATGTGCTACTTTTTATGTTGTGTTAGGCGGTGAGGTTGTATGATTGTTTCCCTTGAAGGTAGTAGTTCTGTTTAGGCCTTACGGCAATGCGGGCGAGATAACCCTCGTGATGTTGATTTGCTGATTGCACATAAGTTGTGCTTGCTTATTTCATGTTTTAGCACTTTCATTTATTTTTCCCACAGTTTTATTTGTGCATTCTATTGTACTTGATATTAGTATTCATATGATCAGTAAGCTCGAGCATTTTAGCTCGATAAGTATTTGGGGGCGGACTGCGCGCCGCATCGGATGTTATGTGGGATACCCTTTCCTTGTGTTTATCTGGTGTCGCGTTTTCCCTCTGTGGGATGAATTGATGAAATTATTATACTTTTGTTGTTACACATGTTGTACTTGTTAGATAATTCTTATACCTTGTTTTCCTTTATTTGTGCTGCATAATTGAGTCATTGATGGGTTGGTGTACAAACTGTGTAGTGCGAGAATCCGTGTGGTCCCGTAATGATCTGTTAGTTGGGTTTCTTGTGTTGGTTGAGACGAGGTTCTTAGACCTGAGATTAGTACTATGGTATTGGGTGAGGAGTGTTTGGAAGTATGAGGGTGTTTCTACTAAGATTTGGGTAATGGCCCTTGGCGGGCGAGAGAGTTTCTTGACTTGTTGTCTTCATGGGCGGCTATGACTTCCCGTATGTTTCTTTATCAGGAGCAACAAGGTGGAGGTCTGGAGCAAGGTTGAATTCAATTTAGCGTATGTTGTAGGCATCCAGGATGCTATTTGAGCAGCTATGTGTCACGACCCAAACCCCGGTCGTGATGGCGCCCAACACCCTTTTAGGCAAGCCCGACCTTCAGAACATTCTCAAACCCGAGTTTACAAAGCTCCTTATCAGTTATTAAATTTAAAAATACCAATTAAGCAAAATTCTCAGTCTGATAGTAACAAAAACTGTGCGAAAACCACAATAATATCAAAACAGCCCATATCAGATCTGGCATCACGAGTCAGAGCCTCTAGATACAACAGAGCAACATCCTATACATATGAAAGTCTTGATGCGGAAGTAAATAAAGATAGGAGGAGAAATCGGGTCCTGCGGACGCCAGGCAGCTACCTCGATGACTCCGACAGATGAACTAGGCAGCAGCAACAAACTCAGCTATGCCTCCTGGATCCCTGTATCTGCACACAAGGTGCAGGGAGTAAAGTGAGAACCCCAACTCAGTGAGTAATAGCAATAAATAACAACTAAAAGTAAGAATTCTCGTAGAAACACTACACAGTTCTATAACCAACAGTAAAAGCAGTAAACAACAGCTGAGCAGGGAAAACAGGTGAAAATATCTCAAAAAGTCCGACAAATTACCAACACTGCTGCGGCACGCAGCCCGATCCAATAATAGTATATACTGCTGCAACGTGCAGCCCAATCCAATAATAATATACACTACTGCGGCGCGCAGCCTGATCCAATAATAATAGTTGACTGCGCTCACTGGGGGTGTGTGCAGACTCTGGAGGGGCTCCTACAGCCCAAACGCTATAATACTGCGGCGTGCAGTCCGATCCATATAATATACTACTGCGGCGTGCAGTCCGATCCATATAATATACTACTACGACGTGCAGTCCGATCCATACATGTATATGTATATACTGCTGCGGCGTGCAGCCCGATCCTATGTATATCAAATACCCTCACTATGGGGTCTTTGACCCCTCTCAGTCAATATAGACTTGGCCTCTCGGGCCCACTCAGCTAAGACGGGGTTTCCAACCCCAGTTATTCCTCATTTAGAGGGAAAATTTCTAAGACCGGTTTATATTATGTTTTACAGTTAAGGATATGACTAAGAGTGTGTTTTCAACAGGTAAAGTGGGGTCAATTAGCTCAACATGCTCCCTAAGGGTTCTACAGATCGGCACAAGGCCCCAAACGTGGCATCTAGCCCCAAATATACTGATATAAGCTCTGTCTCAGTCAAAAGTACAGTAGAGTCATCAATCAGGACGGACCGAGTCCAAATCCCTAGCTGTAACATCACCACGCTCATCGTACGGCACGTATCTCTTCTCAACATAACACCACATAGTGCAAATACGGGGTTTCCAACCCTCAGTACATCATTTATAACCATTACTCACCTCAATCTGGCCGAAATCCTAGCTCGCCTTGTGCTTCCCTCACAAATCGACCTCCTCGAGTGTAGAATCTGGCCAAAACCACAAGGAATACGTTATGATAAGCTAATGGGACATAACCCAATTGAAAGAACTCAAAAAACACCCAAAAATACGAAGTTGGCAAAACCCGAGCCCCAGGCCCACATCTCAAAAAATTATAAAATTAACATCACCGGCTTCCTTATCTCGCCACAAGTTTATACATACCAAATTCACAAAAATCGGAGTCCATTTAACCCCTCAAATTAGTAGTTTAAACTCTTTCAAATTTTAAGCCCTAACCTCCATTTTTAGCCTTAATTCCCTTGGATTTTCAGTGTCAATCCACGTTTTTATACCATAACAACATAATCTAAGACCAAAAATCCATACCTGATGAAGACTCTCGAAACCCTCTTCGAAATCGCCCAAAATCTCCTTAGTCCGAAATGAAAATGTTGAGTTGCTTCTAAAATTCGCGGAGACGAAATTAATACCCTCTGAACAGCAGTTTCCGCTTCTGCGATGCCTTTGTCTCTTCTGCGACACCGCTTTTGCGGTTCTTAATCTGCTTCTGCGGTTCTTCGATTTTTACCTAGGACTGCTTCTGCGGTCAACTAATCGCAAATGCGAGACCGCTTCTGCGGTCCGCATGTCTGCTTTTGCGGAACCTCCCAAGCCTCCTCCTTTCGCTTCTGCGACTTACCCTATCGCTTCTGCGGAATATACCAGCCCCCCTCAAGGACCGCTTCTACAACCCTATAGCCGCATCTGCGGAACCACTCCTGTGGCTTCTTTTCCGCAAATGCGGAAATACCAGAAGCTAGAAGATCAGACCTGCTGCATGCTTCCAAAATTTCCATTTAACCATCCGAAATCACCCCGAGGTCCCCGGGACCTCAACCAAAAGCATCAACACATCCTAAAACCTTATTCAAACGTGTTCCAATCCCCAAAACACGTCAAACAACGCTAAAACCATTAAATCACATTAAATTCAAGCCTAAGTTCAACCAAAACTTTCGAAACTCACATTCGATCGAAAACCCGACCAAACGATGTCCGAATGACTTGAAATTTTACACACATATCCAAAATCACCTAACAAAGCTACAGCAACTCTCGGAATTCCATTCCGACCCTCGGATCAAAATTTCACCTATCAACCGGAATTCGCCAAAATTCACACTTCGCTAATTCAAGCCTAATTCTACATCGGACCTTCAAATTCAATTCTGATCACACTCCTACGTCACAAATCATCCCCCGAAGCTAACCGAACCACCAGAACTCACATCCGAGCCCTCTAACTATATAGTTAATTTTCGGTTGACTTTTCCAAAACAAGCTTCATTCCAAGTGGCTAAGTGCCTCATTTCAAACTAAAACCAATCCAACTCTATCTGATCAACTCAAATATTGATATTAAATCATATAGAAACATAATATGGGGGAAACAGGGCGGTAAATCACGTGACGACCGGTCAGGTCGTCACACTATGGTGGTCATATGATTATTGCTTCGGGCATTTGAGTTGTGTGAAGCAGCATGTGATTGTATTTTGGATTGGAATTTGGCTTGATTCAGCTTGTTAAGGCTCATGCAGTGTGATGATGTGGAATTCGGATCCTTTGATGAATTTTAGATGTTGAGGTTTGGGTTCTATTCTAAGGATATGGGCTAAGAAGGAGATGAGATCTTCAGTTAAGTTGCATTGTCAGTTCTGCTTAGGTTGGGTGTTGGGGAATCACCCCTAGGTGTATGTATGGTGAGCTCATGCAGTTGTTCGATGGCTTTAGAATGAATCTGGGCACGTTCGAGGATGAACGTATGTTTAAGTGGAGGAAGATATAACGACCTGACTGGCCGTTTTGAGCAATTTTGCCCGATTCGGTAGTTTGAGGTCTCAAGTAGCTTTACATTATGTATATCGACTTATGTGCATGATTGCATTCAGTTTCCGGATTAATCGGAGTTAGATTAGAAGAAGGAACCTATGTTTTGGGAGTTTAAATAGTGAAAATTTGACCAGAATTGGACTTTTAAGTAAACGGCTCCGGAATGGGTCATGGGTGATCCAACATCTTGGTATGGTGATTTTGGACTTAGTCTCGCATCCGGATTTGGATTTGGAGGTCCGTAGGGTACTTTGAGGTGTTTCGGCGAAAGTTGGAAAAGTTGATGTTTAGAAAATGTACAAGTTCTACCGACAGTTTATTTTTGTGATATTGAGGTCAGAATGCGATTCTGAGACATGGATTAGCTCCGTTATGTCATTTTGGACTTGTATGCAAAATTTGATGTCATTCCGGGTTGAATTGATAGGTTTTGGCAAGAGTTTTGGATGTTAGAAGGTTTGAAAGTTCCGAAGTTTGATTCTTAGTGTGATTTGATGTTTTGGCATTGTTTGGTGTGATCTGAGACCTCGAGCGAGTCTGTGATAGGTTATATGACTTTTTTGTGTGTTTGGACGGGGTCTGGGGGCCTCAGTTGTGTTCCGCGTGGACTACGAGTCATTTTCCCTTGTTTTTGAACTGCTTTTTTCTGCTTCTGGTATACTCTTTCGCAATCGCGAAGTTTTGTTGCTGACCACTTGAAAAATCTTCTCCACATTCATGAAGCTCTACTTTTTTACCTTATCACATTCACGTCCCCCCTTACGCGTTTGTGTCCCCCTCACGCGTTTGCGTAGTTATGCAATTCCACTCTTCGCGTTCACATACTAGTTCACGCGTTCGCGAAGAGCAATCTCTGGGCCATAATATTTTCCTTCTTCGCATGCGCGTGCGTGATGTCGCATTCACAAAGCACATCTGGACAACCTTCATTTTTCTTATTCGCAAACGCGATACTTCCTCTGTGTTCGTGATGCTTTAATATCGGGGCAGAATATAAGTTTTCCAAATTGAGGGTTAGGCCATTTTTAACATTTTTGGAGTTCTAGAGCTCGGTTTTGGGCGATTCTTTGTAGGTTTTTCAAGCAAAACTATTGGGTAAGTGTTCTTCACCTAGAATTGAACATATTCCATGATTTTGGCTTTATTTTTATCATTTAATTTGTGATTTGGGTTGAGTAAAATGTTGGGTTTTGAAGAAAACTCCTAAAATGAAAACTCGTGATTTGAGGGGCCAAATGGTATCAGAATTTAATAAATTTTTGTATGGTTGAACTCATATTGGAATGGGTATTCGGATTTTTGTAAAATTTGTCAGGTTCCGAGGCGCGGGTCCGAGGGTCAACTTTTGGACCAATTTTTGGATTTTGTTAAAGATTGAGACTTTATGATCCGGAATAGTTTCTTACGTGTTTTATTTGTGCTTTGAAGTTAATTTGGTTAGATTTGAGCCGTCCGGAGGTCTTTTCCCCTGAGAAGTGCATTTTAGAGTATCAGTTTGTCGTCTTTGAGGTAAGTATCTTGCCTAACCTTGTGTGGGGGACTTCCCCTTAGGAATTGAGTTTTATCTGCTAATTGTAGTCCACGCATGTGAGGTGCGAGTGTGTGCTCAGACGTATTTGTGAGAAATTTCCCTCTAGGGTCCTTAGGTCCTTATGTGGAAAGTATCCTGTGATGATTGGGTTTCCTAATTGCTTAACTTGCCTCTACATGCTCCATATGACATTGTTAGCTTTTCTTTAATTCTCATGTTTTACATTAACCCTTAATTATCTTAATTGAAGTGATTGTGTTCCTTATTGTTTTGATATTTCTTGATTGTGAGTTCCTCTATGACTTCTTGCGAATATGTTACATGTCCAATTGTTATGGTTACCAGTGTAGTTATCACATGCTTATTATGTCTTGTTGTTTTGTTGAGGCTCGCGCTTCTTGGTTTTTCTGTGACCCTTATTATGTACTCGTTGATTCCCTTGTCAGGGCGTTATTGCTTATGATATTGTTTCCCTTGTCAGGACGTTATTGCTTATGATATTGTTTCCCTTGCCGGGATATTGTTGTTGTACTGTTATTCCCTTGCCGGGATGTTATTGTTTATGATATTGTCTCCCTTGCCGGGGTATTGTTATACCCTTGTTCCCTTGCCGTGATTCTTTTATGATTGATGATGATTTGTAAATAGGATCGGGTTGCACGCCTGCAACAAGATATTTGAAATGGGAGTGGGTTGCATGCTTGCAACTAGATATAAATGGAATCGGGTTGCATGCCTGCAACGAGATATTTGAAATGGGATCGGGTTGCACGCCTGCAACGAGATATATGAAATAGGAGCGGGTTGCACGCCTGTAACGAGATATGTGAAATGGGAGCAGGTTGCACTCCTGCAACAAGATATGTTAAATGGGAGTGGGTTGCATGCCTGCAATGAGATATGTGAAATGGGACCGGGTTGCACGCCTGCAACAAGATATGAAATGAAAGTGAAATTCTATGTATGTTTTCCTTATCCTTGTTAGTAATTGGATTTTTGTGCCATGCACTTTCTGATTGCTATGTTTATTTTTTGTTACCAATTCAAATGTTTTAATATTACAAATTCCTTTACCATTGTGATCCTTTGTGAAGAAACTCCATCATGTTTTCAATACTTTTCCCTATTTATATACATATTTTTCAATACTTCAAATTTGAATAATTGTTTCATCTTCAATTCATTTAGTTACTCAATTAAATTTCCTTAAACAGTCTGAGGTTGTATTTTAATTAAAAATGGAATTTCTATTAAGATAACTTATTAAATTTCTTGTTAAAGGTAATATTTCATTCTATGTTGTACTTTAATTTAAAACGATACTTTGTTTATTTAAATAATTTCTACAAATAACTTCATCTTTTCTTGCTGAGTTCCTAATTGGTTTAGAAGTTGTACTCCATTTATGTTATGTAAATCAGACTCCTTGAACATTTTAATTGTACTGGTTATAGACCCTATGAACCGAGTAACATGAGAACATTGTTGTGCAAAGTGAGATAGAAATATGTGGGCACGAGGTGCATGGTGTGCTAAAAGTTTGGTAATTGAGGTTATGATTAGGGGTAGGCGTTCAGGCAGTTCAGATTGAATATGAAATTTTAGTTTGAATTTTCAGTTTTCGGATTGACAAAATGATAATTTTTTAAGTTCGGTTTGGATTAATCGGTTTGGATATTATGGATTTCGGTATTGAGCTTATAACTTTATGTTTTTTCTTTTTAAAAAATGAATATCCAAATGAAGTACTCATGTTAAACTACCTAAAAAGTTCTTCATTTTCACTTCAATCATCCAAATAAAATATTAAAGTAATGAAATTATCATATAAGAAAATACAATAGAGACGTTAATAAGACAGATAAGAAGTACAAACAGTAAAAACATCTCCAAATAGAAAGTATTCTCATAATAACTTAGTAATATATATATATATATATATATATATATATATATGATAATATCTAATGCGTAGGGTATTGAATTTATTACTATTGACATATGAATAATGGACTAAATATAAAGTATAAGAATTTCGGATTTTCGGATATCCAATAATTAGAAGTACCAAATCCAATATCCAATCCGAAATCCAAAATCCACTCTGTAACCCAAAAATTCAAACCAAAAATCCAAGAAATTCGGATTTCGATTTGGATTTTGGATTTGCCCAATGTACGCCCACCCCAGTTATGATATGAGAATCGAGTTTGAGATGGCTGGAAATTGTGCATCAGAAACTATATGATTTATGGAGCTGGCATCGCCTTCCTTGTTTGAGTACATTTTTCTTTACTTGTTTGTGTTTCAGCTATGTTGGTGTTAATTTATCTAGTTATCTTTGTTTCCACCCGTGTTTCTCTTTATTGTTTCTACTGATTGTAGTTTGTTCTTTCCCTGCTGTTCATATTACTATGTCATTTTTAGATTGATAATTTATTATCAAATCCTGTTCAATTTATTTGAGCAGTAGGTGTCTGGACTGTTCCTCATCACTACCCCACCGAGGTTAATCTTGATTCTTACTAGGTACTGCCGTGGTGTTCTCATACTACACTTCTGTACATTTTTGTGTACAGATCCAGGTATTTGATCAGTATTAGCTATGCGGGTCATTGCAGTGGAGACTTAAGGTAAACCTGCTATAGCGTTCGCATGTCTCGGAGTCACCTTCATTTGTACTTATTTCCATTTGTTCCTATTGTTTCGGAGCAGTGATGTATTTATCTTATATAACTACTCTTTGAAAGGCTTGTAACTTGTACCACCGGTTTTGGAAATTGTAAATTGTAAATTGTTAAGATTTATTCCGATTAAAGTTAGAAAATATAAATGTTATCTCAATTAATGTTAGGCTTACCTAATTTAGAGACTAGGTGCTATCACGATTCCTTCGGAGGGATTTTTGGGTCGTGACACATAATTAGTAGCTATTTACAGACTCTCGTCACCTCGTGTGTACGTAGTTCCAAAAAATAGAAGCATGTATAAATTTAATTCACATATGCGGTTAATTCTGTCTTACAAGGTTAAAAATAATACTTACCTCGTGTAACGATCTGGCCGGTCATTTCATATGTTACCACTCCATTTTCCCCATTTTTGCTTCTTATTTCTTATTTAACTGTATTATGTATTATCGGGTTGGCTGGCTCGGGTTCAGAGGTTTTGGTAAGGTTTGAGACACTTAGTCTCTTTTGAGTAAGCTTAAGTTGGAAAAGTTAATCGGATGTTGGCTTATGTGGAAATGGGATCGGATGTGATTTCTGATGGTTTGGATAGCTTCGAGAAGTGATTTGAGACTTAGGAGCATGATCAGAATGTGTTTTGGAGATCCGGAGTAGATTTAGGCTTGAATTGCGAAATTGGAATTTTGGCGTTCTCCGGTTGATAGGTGAGATTTTGATTTAGGGGTAGGAATGGAATTCCAGGAGTTGTTGTAGGTCCTTTGTGTCATTTGGAATGTGTGTGCAAAATTTCAGGTCATTCGGACATGGTTTGATAGACTTTTTGATCGAAAGCGGTATTTGGGAGTTTTTGGAATTCTTAGGCTTGAATCCGATGTAAATATGGTGTTTTGATGTTGTTTTGAGCGTTCTGAAGGTTGAAATAAGTTTGAATGATGTTATGGGATAGGTTGACATGCTTGGTTGAGGTCTTGAGAGCCTCGAGTTAGTTTTGGGTGGTTAAACAGATCATTTCATGTTGAAGGAAATTGCAGAAAATCTATTGTTAGTGTTGTAGGCTTTTGGCCTTCGCATTCGCGAGTGGGCCCTCGGGTTCACGAAGGGTTGGGATGATAGGAAGGAGGTTTGGGCTTTGCGTTCATGATAGGGGTCCCGCGTTCACGAAGGGTTGGGGTCAGTTTGCTTCGCGTTCGCGGGTGGAGACTCGCGTTCGCGATCAGAGGGAAGGCTGAGGCTTCGCGTTCGTGTACGAGGTGTCGCGTTCTGATGAAGGAAATGTGGTCAACGCCAGGTTTTGCTTCCCGAACACGAGGCATTGACCACGTTCGCGAAGAATAGGTTTTATGTGATGGGCAGAATGTTTTAAAAGACCAATTCCGCGATTTTGGGTCAGTTTCACAATTGTTGGGCGATTTTAGAGCTTTTTGAAGAGGATTGAAGAGGGAATCAAGGGGGAACACTTGGAGGTAAGATTTATGGACTTAATAATCGATCCTAATGTGATTTCAACCTAATTAATCATGGAATTTGTGGAAATTAAGCCTAAAAATTGGAAGTTAGGTCTTGTAAATAGGAGACCTAAATCTAGGGATTTGATGGGTCATTTGTGGTCGGATTTTGATGTATTTGATATGTATGAACTCATGGGAAGATAAGGAGTTTATTGATGTAATTTTTACTGAATTCTGACACATGGGCTCGGGGGTCGGTTTGGCCAATTTCGGGATTTATATTGTAATTTTATTACTTTCGAGTGAGCTTTGTTCCCTTAGAATATTCTGATGGTTATGTACTGATTTTGGTTATATTTGGAGCATTTAGAGGTGGGATAGAGTTTGGACCAAATTGAGGTAAGTAATGATTGTAAATACTGTCATGAGGGTATCAAACCCCGGATTACACATCGTTCTGCTATTCTGAGGTGACGCACACGCTAGATGACGAGCGTGGGGTCATGCATCATTGGGGATTGTGACTTATCTGTCCTGTATGACTGTTTTACTGTGTATTTGATTCAAAACTATTTGCTGTCATCATGTTTTGGGCTAAATGCCATATTTGGGCCTTGTGCCAACTGTTTGGACCCTTAGGGGATTTTTACTACCGTTCCTCACTGTTTTGACTTTGTATTTGTACTCAGTCATGTTATATTCTATTGTTTTTCATAACTCAGACATGTTTACTCTGTTTTACATCTTAAATAATATTTTGGGCTGAGCATCATATTTTACTGCGCTCGAGTGGTCTTTAGAGATTTCTGATTGAGTAGGGCTGAGGGCCTGTGTTGTGAGGTTATTAGTGGATTGGGCAGCACGCCATAGTAGTATTGTGCTGATTCATGATTATGAGGCCAAGGGCCTAAGTTGTTATGCCACAAGGTGGATTGATATGAGGCCGAGAGCTTGTTTGATTATGCCACAAGATGGCTTGTTATTGCGTTTGGGGCTGTAAGGGGCCCCTCCGGGAATCTGTACACCCCTAGTGAGCGTGGGTACCCAGTGTGATATGTGATATAGCCCGAGGGGCTGATGTTGTTCCATGTTATTGCCTGAGAGGCTGATACGAGTGACTGTGAGATAGCCCTAGGGGCTGATTCTGTTGATATTTTGCACGAGAGGTTGCTTTATGTATCTATCTTTTCTCCCTGTTTTCATTCACTCGTTTGAACTATTAAAAGATGATTTAAAGAGGGTTTTGCTGAACTAAGGTATTTTACAAGCTTTCACTGGTTATTGTATTGTATTGGTTTTATACTGCCTCTTTGTAGCATTTTACGGTGTTTTTCGTATTTTCTTATCGCTCAGCTGCCTTTAATTTTATTACTTATTGAGTTGGCATACTCACATTACTCCCTTCACCCTATGTGCGGATTCAGGAGCCTTGGGTCACAATAGTGAGGGTTGATTACTTCTAGATGACTATTCAAAGTTTGCTAGTTAGCTGCTCGGCATTCGCAACTTAGTGTTTCTCTCTCCTATCTTTATTTTACCTTGTACTAGATTCTGTAATAGACTGTGCACTACTTTTCCATACTTTTAGACGGATGTTTAGATGCTCATGACTGGTGACACCCGATGTCGGGCTGTGTTTATTTCACATTTGTTCTATATCACTTTAATTTGGGATTTATCACTTATTAATGACTTAAATTGAATTATTATAAATTTTTAAATGGATTGGGAGTTTGTGTTGGCTAGCCTTGTTTCACGATAGGCGCCATCATGATAGGGTCCGATTTAGGGTCATGACAAGTTGGTATCAAAGCCTAGGTTACATAGGTCTCACGAGTCATGAGTAGGTTTAGTAGAGTCTCATGGATCGGTACGAAGGTGTTTGTATTTATACTCAGGAGGATGTAGAACCTTTAGAAAACTTTATATTCTTGACATTCTTATCGTGCGAATCTGTTGATCCAAGTACTAAACTTCTGCCATTCTATTCTCTTACAGATGGTGAGGACACGAGCGACCAGTCAGGATGGACGACCACCAGTACCACCAGCTGTGGTCACTAGAGGTTGAGGACGCGACTGAGGCCGTGGTAGGAGCAAGGGTGTAACCCGCACAACAGCTAGGGCAGCACCTGCGGACCCACCAACCACCCTAGTTATGGATCAGGTTCTAATTGTGGACGTTCCAGCATCACCAACTAAGGCACCAGCTGTGCCCATTGTGATTCTAGGTCTTCAAGAGGCCCTAGCTCAGATTTTATCAGGATGCACTGGCCTAGCTCAGGCGGTCTCAGTTACTACAGCCGTAGCTACTTCTCATGTCGGGGGAGGTACTTATACTCCCGCTCGCTCGCACACTTGAGTAGGTCGTAAAGGGACTTCTGATACCGGGGCCACATCCAGCCCAACCGGTTTCAGCTGCTCAGGACTATGTAGCTTCTGCTCTGCTAGAGGACGAACAACGTCGATTGGAGAAGTTGGGTAGACTTCACCCTCTGACTTTCAATGGTGCATAGGGCGAGGATGCCTGGGGTTTCTTGGACAAGGATTTTTTGTACAACGGGTATTCTGAAGACTAACAGGGTCGCATTTATTACTTTTTAGTTTTTTGGAGTCGCCTTTACTTGGTGGGAGGCTTATGAGAGGTGTAGGCCTGTTGGTGCAGCACCCCTTACCTGGCAGTAGTTCTTTGTTCTCTTTTTGGAGAAGTATGTGCCACAGTCTCGCAGAGCGAAGCTGCGTAGGCAGCTTGAGTGGTTGTGTCAGGGAGAGATGAATGTAACACAATATGAGATGAGGTTCTTGAAGTTAGCTCGTTATGCTATTTGGTTGGTTCCTATGGAGAGAGAGAGGATTAGGAGGTTCGTTGATGGCCTCACATATCATCTTTGTATTCTCATGACCAGGGAGAGGGTATCTGGTGCTACTTTTGAGGAGGTTATTGACATTGCTCGCGAGATTGAGTCAGTTCGTCGCTAGGAGCGAGACGAGAGGGAGTCCAAGAGGTCGGGGATCTGGTAGTTATGGTAGTGCTTAGGGGTGTTCATGGTTCGGTTTGGATCGGTTTTTCCCTAAAAAGGAACCAAACCAAGTAAGTTTGTTTTTCAAATATTAGAACCAAACCAAACCAAACTAATTAAGTCGGTTTTTCTCGATTCGGTTTATGTCGGTTTTTTCGGTTATTTGTCGGTTTTTTCTTAAATATTATAAGACATACACTACCAAACACATATTCCGGTGACCACATTTTCAATATAACACTATCAAATTAACTGCCCTTTGAGAAATCTATTATTTACCAAAATATATTGTATGATATATAAATTAAATAATGATGAATAATTTAAGGGCTCAATTAAAAATATGTTATTTTTAACACGAAATGGATTCTTACACTAAACAAAAGAAAAACCAATTAAACTAGAATATAAAGGTAAAGAACTATATTAAAAGTACAATTTATTAATATTTATCATAAATTTTTTGAAACTTTGTATAACAATATACATATATATAGGTGTAATAATAAATTTGAAATAGCTACTTCTATAGTCGGTTTGGTTCAATTTTTTCTGATTAAAACAAAAACCAAACCAAATTTGATCGGTTTTTAAAATTCAAAATCAAAACCAAACAAAACCAAAAAGTATTGATTTTTTTGGTCGGTTTAATTTGGTTTTCGGTTTGGTTCGGTTTTCAAGTTTTTGTGAACACCCCTAGTAGTGCTCCTTCGTGAGGTCAGTTTCATCACGGCAGAGGCCGTCCATTCAGGCTTGCTCAGTAAGCTCGCCCAAGTTATCATGGGGCATCATTGGGTCATGGTTCTCACTTTTTTCATTAGGGCCACTCATCACTCAATGCCTTTCCAGCCTAGAGTTCATCCCGTGCTTAGTCAATTCAGGGCTCTTCTATGCCAGGTGCATCTGCTAGTCATTCCGGTGCTAGAGGCTCCCTTCAGTCCCCGTCTCCAGCACCAGGGAGTTTCTATGAATGTGGAGAATTGGGTCACATATGGAGGCAATGCCCTCGTCATCTTGGGGGTTCATCTCATGAGAGGAGTCAGCCATCGGCTTTAGCGCCAGTCACTTCACCACCACCCACTCACCCAGATAGGGGTGGAGGTCAGTGAGCTAGGGATCGCCCTAGAGGGGGAGGTTGATTAGGTGGCATTCAGGCATGTTTCTATGCACTCCCAACTAGACCCGATGTTATTGCTTCAGATGTTGTGATCACAGGTATTGTCTCAATCTGCAACAGAGACGCCTCTATATTATTTGATCCCGGTTATACTCATTCTTATATGTCATTACACTTTGCTCATTATTTGGATACGCCCCGTGAGTTTCCTGTTTCATCTATTTGTGCATCTACTCTGATGGGAGATACTGTTGTTGTAGACAGTGTGTACCAGTTATGTGTGGATAGTATTGGGGGTCGGGAGACCCGAGTGGATCTCTTGTTATTGTGTATGGTAGACTTCGCTGTCATATTGGGCATGGATTGGCTATCTTTTTGTCGTGCTATTTTGGACTGCCATGCTAAGACAGTGACATTAGCTATGCCGGGTATGCCACGAATTGAGTGGCGAGGTTCGACTGATTATGCTCCCAGTATGGTTAGGAAGGGTTGTCTTTCTTACTTAGCATTTGTGAGAGATGTCGATACAAGGACTCCCAATATTGATTTTGTTCCTGTTATGAGGGATTTTCCCGATGTGTTTTCTGCAGACCTGCTGAGCATGCCATCGAATGGGGATATTGATTTTGGTATTGATCTGGTGCCGGGAACTCATCCCATTTCTATTCCATCGTATCGTATGGCACCAATGCAGTTGAAGGAGTTAAAGGTGTAGATTCAGGAACTCCTTAATAAGGGGTTCACTCGGCCTAGTATGTCGCCTTGGGGTGCGCCTGTTCTATTTATGAAGAAGAAGGATGGCACGATGAGCATGTGCATTGATTACAGGTAGTTGAACAAAGTAACAATCAAGAACAAGTATCCTTTGCCTCATATCGATGATTTGTTTGACCAGCTTCAGGGAGAGAGAGTGTTCTCCAAGATTGATCTCTGTTTAGGTTATCACCAACTGAAGATCAGGGACTCAGATATTCTTAAGATGGCTTTTAGGATTTGATATGATCATTATGAGTTCTTGGTGATGTCTTTTGGGATTACCAATGCCCCAGCAGCGTTCATGCATTTGATGAACAACGTGCTTTGGACTTATCTCAACTTGTTTGTCATAGTTTTCATTGATGATATTCTGGTGTATTTGCGTAGTCAGGAGGAGCACACTGTCCATTTGAGAGTTGTGTTGCAGAGATTGAGGGAGGAGAAGCTTTATGCAAAGTTCTCCAAGTGTGAATTTTGGCTCAGTTCAGTGGCATTCTCGGGGCACGTGGTGTCCAGTGAGGGTATTCAGGTTGATCCAAAGAAGATAGAGGCAGTTCAAAGTTGGCCCACACCGTCCTCAGCCACAGAGATTCGTATCTTCCTTGGTTTAGCAGGTTATTATTGTCGGTTTGTTCAGGTATTCTCATCTATCGCATCGCCCTTGACCAAGTTGACTCAAAACAGTACTCCATTCATATGGTCGGATGAGTGTGAGGAGAGCTTTCAGAAGCTCAAGACTGCCTTGACCACAGCTCGAGTGTTAGTTTTGATATCAACTTCAGTTTTTTATACCGTGTATTGTAATGCTTTGAGAGTTGGTATTGGGCATGTGTTGATGCAGGAGGGTAGAGTTATTTCTTATGCTTCTCGTTAGTTGAAGCCCCATGAGAAGAACTACCCTGTTCATTATTTGGTATTGGCTGCTATTGTTCTCGCGTTGAAGATTTGGAGGCATTATTTGTATGATGTGTCTTGTGAGGTGTTTATTGATCATCGTAGTCTCCAACAATTGTTCAAGCACAAGGATCTCAATTTGAGGCAGCGGAGATGGTTGGAGTTGCTAAAGGATTATGATATTACCATTTTGTACCATCTAGGGAAGGCCAATGTGGTGGCCGATGCTTTGAGCCGAAAAGTGGTAAGTATGGGAAGTTTGGCATATATTCATGTTGGGGATTGACCTCTTGCATTCGATGTTCAAGCCTTGGCCAATCAGTTCGTGAGGTTGGATATTTCGGAGCCCGGTCCAGTATTGGCTTGTGTGATTTCTTGGTCTTCCTTATTTGATCACATTAGAGAGCGCCAGTATGATGATCCTCATTTGCTTGTCCTTATGGATAGAGTTCAGCACAACAACCAGAGATGTGACCATTGGTGATGATGGGGTGTTGAGGATGCATGCCCGGATATGTGCCTAATGTAGATGGGCTTCGGGAGCTGATTCTAGAGGAGGCCCATAGCTCGCGGTATTCCATTCATCTGGGCGCTGCGAAGATGCATCAGGATTTGAGGCAACATTATTGATGGAGGAGAATGAAGAAGTAAATTATGGGATTTGTAGCTCGATTTCTCAATTGTCAGCAAGTGAAATATGAGCATCAGAAACAGGGTGGCTTGCTTCAATGGATGGATATTCCATAGTGGAAGTGGGAGCAGATCACCATGGACTTTGTAGTTGGGCTCCCACGAACTTTGAAGAAGTTTGATACTATTTGGGTGATTGTGGATCGGCTGACAAAGTTCGTGCACTTCATTCTTGTGTGTACTACTTATTCTTCAGAGTGGTTGGCAGAGATCTATATATGGGAGATTGTTCATTTTCATGGTGTCCCAGTTTCCACCATTTCAGATAGGGGCACTCAGTTTACTTCACAGTTTTGGAGGTCGGTGTAACGAGAGTTGGATACTCAGGTTGAGTTGAGCACACTTTTCACCCTTGGACGGGCAGTTCGAGCGCACTATTCAGATATTAGAGGACATGTTGTGCGCTTGTCTCATTAATTTTGGAGGGTCATAGGATCAGTTTTTACCACTCATAGAGTATTATTTATAACAACGGTTATCAGTCGAGTATTCAGATGGCTCCATATAAAGCTTTGTATGGGAGGCGGTGTAGATCTCTAGTTGGTTGGTTTGAGTCGGGCGAGGCAAGTCTATTGGGTATAAACTTGGTATAGGATGCTTTAGACAAGGTGAAGCTGATTCAGGCAGCGCCGTCGGGACAAAAAAGTTATGCTGACAGGAAGGTTTGTTTTAGAGAAGGAGGATGTAACAACCCGGTCGGTCGTTCCATGAGTTACTGCTCCATTTTTTCCATTTTTGCTTCTTATTATCTTGTTCAGTTGTATTATGTGTTATCAGGTTGGTTGGCTCGGGTTCGGAGAGGTTTTGGTAAGATTTGAGAAACTTAGTCTTTTTTGAGTAAGCTTAAGTTGGAAAGGTCAACCAGATGTTGACTAATGTGAAATGGACTTGGATGTGAGTACCGATGGTTTGTATAACTGCGAGGAGTGATTTGGGACTTAGGACCATGATCGGAATGTGTTTTGGAGGTTCGGAGTAGATTTAGGCTTGAATTGGCGAAATTGAAATTTTGGTATTTTTCGGTTGACAGGTGAGATTTTGATTTTGGGGTTGGAATGGAATTCCGGGAGTTGCAGTAGGTCTGTTGTGTTATTTGGGGATGAGTGTGCAAATTTTTAGGTCATTCAGACATCGTTTGATAGACTTTTTGATCGAAAGCAAAATTTAGGAGTTTTTGGAATTTTTAGGCTTGAATCCGATGCAAATTTGGTGTTTTGAAGTTTTTTGAGCATTCCGAAGGTTGGAACAAGTTTGAATGATGTTATGATATAGGTTGGCATGTTCGATTGAGGTCCCAAGGGCCTCGAGTGAGTTTCAGGTTGTTAAACAAATCATTTCATGTTGAAGGAAATTGCAAAAAATCTGTTGTTAGTGTTGCAGCCTTTTGGCCTTCGCGTTTACGAGTGGGCCCTCGCGTTTGCGAAGGGTTGGGATGAGAGGTAGGAGGTTTCGCCTTCGTGTTTGTGATGTTCGCAAAGGGTTGGGTTCAGTGTGCTTCGGGTTCGCGGGTGTGGACTCATGTTCGTGATGAGTGGGAAGGCTGAGGCTTCGCGTTCGCGTACGGGGTATCGCATTCGCGATGAAGGAAAAGTGGTCAATGCCAGGTTGTGCTTCACAAATGCAAGGCGTTGACCGCGTTCGTGAAGAAGAGATTTTAAGTGCTGGGCAGAATGTTTTAAAAGGTCAATTCTGTGATTTTTGGTCTAAGTATCACCATTGTTGGGCGATTTTAGAGCTTTTTGAAGAGGATTAAATAGGGAATCAAGGGGGAACGCTTGGAGGTATAACAACAACAACAAATACCCAGTGTATTCTCACAAAGTGGGGTCTGGGGAGGGTAATACGTACACAGGCCTTACCCCTACCCGAAAGGGCAGAGAGGCTGTTTCCAATCGACCCCCGGCTTAGGAGAAAGGGAAGAGAAAGAGGAGGAGAAAGAAAAGGAAAAACAAAATAGCATTAGTGACTCCAGCAAAAATCGCATAAACAGTTCGCTATCCATAAAACCATAAATTGAAAAGCATGCAATAACATCTAACAGTAACTACCATAGGGAGCACGATAAAAAATGCAAGACATCTATGGAGGGCCCTACCAAACCCCACCTAGCCCCGGGAAAGAAGTACGAAAAGCTCTAGAAGCCCCTATCCTACAACCCTAATACTAGACCTCCAGACTTTCCTATCAAGGGCCATGTCCTCGGAAATCCGCATTATTGCCATATCCTGCCTAATCACATCTTCCCAATACTTCTTAGGCCTCCCTCTGCCTCGCCTCATGCCAACCACCGCCAGCCGCTCACAACTCCTCACCGGGGTATCATGGCTTCTCCTCCGCACATGCCCGAACCACCTGAGCCTCGCTTCCCGCATCTTCTCATCCACTGGGGCAACCACCACCTTCTCCCGAATAACTTCATTCTTAATCTTATCTAACCTGGTGTGCCCGCACATCCACCTGAGCATCCTCATCTCCGCAACCTTCACTCTCTGAACATGAGAGTTCTTAACCGGCCAGCACTCCGCCCCATACAACATGGCAGGTCTAACCACAGCTCTATAAAACTTCCCCTTGAGTTTCGGTGGTACTTTCTTGTCACACAAGACTCCTGATGCAAGTCTCCATTTCGACCACCCCGCCCCTATACGGTGGGTGACATCCTCATCGATCTCTCCGTCCCCCTAGATCACCGACCCAAGATATTTGAAACTGTCCCTCTTGGGGATGACCTGGGCTCCAAGCTTCACATTCCTGCCTACTTCGCTCGACTCGGCACTAAACTTGCACTCCAGGTATTCTGTCTTAGACTTGCTTAGTTTGAAACCCTTAGACTCGAGAGTCTATCTCCAGACCTCCAACCTCTCATTATCACCGACCCTCGTCTCGTCTATCAGGACTATGTCATCAGCAAATAACATACACCAAGGCACATCCCCTTGAATATGGCGTGTCAGTGCATCCATCACCAAGGCAAATAAGAAAAGGCTAAGGGCTGATCCTTGATGAAGCCCCATATCCACCGGGAAGTGATCTGAGTCGCCACCCACCATCCTAACCCTAGACTTCGCTCCATCGTACATTTCCCTGATTGATCTGATGTAGGCTTCCGGCACGCTCTTCGCGTCGAGGCACCTCCATAACACCTCCCTTGGGACCTTGTCATACGCCTTCTCCAAGTCAATAAACACCATGTGCAGGTCCTTCTTCTTATCCTTGAACTGTTCCACCAATCTCCTGACAAGGTGGATAGCTTCTGTAGTAGAGCGGCCCGGCATGAAACCGAACTAGTTCACAGATATAGACGTCATCCCCCTCACCCTCGCTTCAACAACCCGCTCCCAGACTTTCATGGTGTGACTTAGTAATTTGATGCCCCTATAGTTGTTACAACACTGGATATCCCCTTTGTTCTTATACAGGGGCACGACTGTACTCCACCTCCACTCCTCCGGCATCCTCTTAGTCCTGAAGATCACATTGAACAAACTTGTCAGCCACTCCACACCTGTCCTACCCACGCCTTTCCAGAACTCCACCGGGATCTCGTCTGGGCCGGTCGCTCGCCCCCTACTCATCCTAAGCAAAGCCCCTACCTCCTCTACCCTAATGCGCCTGTAGTACCCAAGGTCTCTATGACGCTCTGACTGCCCCAGCTCCCCTAGCTCTATGACTCGATCCCCCTCCTAGTTAAGCAGGTCTCGATATGATTTATGGAATTAATACTCGATCCTAATGTGATTCCTACCTCATTAATAATGGAATTTGTGGAAATTAAGCCTAAAAATTGGAAGTTAGGGCTTGGAAATTGGAGACCTAAATCTAGGGATTTGACGGGTCATTTGTGGTCAGATTTTGATGCATATGATATGTATGAACTCATGGTAAGATAAGGAGTTTATTGATGTAATTTTTACTGAATTTAGAGACGTAGGCTTGGGGGTCGGGTTTGGCCAATTTCGGAATTTGTATTTTAATTTGATTACTTTCGAGTGGGCTTTGTTCCCTTAGCATATTTGATGGTTACGTACTAATTTTGGTTAGATTTGGTGCATCTGGAGGCTAATTCGAAAGGCAAAGGCATCATGGGCTAGAGTTTGGATTGGATAGAGGTAAGTAATGATTGTAAATGCTGTCGTAAGGGTATGCAACCCCAGATTACACATTGTTGTGCTATTCTGAGTTGACGCACGCGCTAGATGACAAGTGTGGGATCGTGCACCGTTGGGGATTGTTACTTAGTCCGTCCCGTATGACTGTTTTACCACATATTTGATTGAAAACTGTTTGATATCATCATGTTATAGGATAAACACCATATTTGGGCCTTGTGCCAACTATTTGAACCCTTAGGGGATTTTTACTACTATTCCTCACTGTTTTGACTTTATATTTTTACTCAGTCATGCTAGATTATACTGTTTTTCATAACTCAACCATGTTTCTCTGTTTGACATCTTAAATGATATTTTGGGCTCAGCATCATATTTTACTGTGCCCGAGTGGCTTTTAGAGATTTCTGGCTGAGTAGGGCTGAGGGCTTGTGTTGCGAGGTTATTATGGGATCGGGCTGCGTGTCGCAGTATTATTATGTTGATTCATGATTATGAGGCCGAGGGCCGGAGTTGATATGCCATGAGGTAGCTTGATATGAGGCCGAAAGCCTGTTTGATTATGCCACGAGATGGCTTGTTATTGTGCTTGGGCCGTAAGGGGCCCCTCCCGGAGTTTGTACATCCCGAGTGACTGCGGGTACCAAGTGTGATATGTGATATAGTCCGAGGGGCTGATGTTGTTCCATGTTATTGCCCGAGGGGCTAATACGAGTGATTGTGAGATAGCCGGAGGGGCTGGTTCCATTGGTATGTTGCCCGAGGGGGTGCTTTATGTTTTTATCTTTTCTCCCTATTTTCATTCACTCGTTTGAACTCCTAAAAAAACTTTTAAAGAGGTTTTTTTACTGAACTAAGGTTTTTCTACAAGTTTTCACTGGTTAGTGTATAGTATTGGTTTTATACTGCCTCTTTGTAGCATTTTGCTGTGTTTTTCGTGTTTTCTTATCGCTCAACTGCCTTCACTATTATCACTTACTGAGTTGGCATACTCACATTACTCCCTGCACCTTGTGTGCAGATTCAGGAGCCTCGGGTCATGCTAGTGAGGGTTGATTGCTTCGAGTTCACTAGGTAGTTGCTCGGTGTTCGCAACCCAGTATTTCACCTTTCTATCTTTATTTTCCCTTGTACTAGATTCTTTAATAGACTGTGTAGTCCTTTTCAATACTCTTAGACGAATGTTTAGATGCTCATGACTGGCGACACCCCGATGTCGGGCTGTGTTTATTTTCGCGTTTGTTCTATTTCACTTTAATTTGGAAATTATCATCTATTAATGACTTAAATTGAATTATTATAATTGTTTCAATGGATTGGGAGTTTGTGTCGGCTGGCCTTGTTTTACGATAGGCGCCATCACGATCGGGTCCGCTTTAAGATCGTGACACCTGGCTCCGAAGTTCCATAACCGACTCCCAAGCCCTTCCAACAACTCAAATTGATGCCAGATCCAAAACTAGTCAATAATAAGCGATTCCATAGATATATATACTCTAATACTCATAAAAATCCTATTTACAACAATTTCCAACTCCAATCGAGAAGTTAATAAAAATTACCCTTGAGCCCACATGCCCGGATTTTAAAAATTTTTGAAGACAAAATTTACCCATAACCCCACGAGCTCAAATATATAATTTATTCTAAATTCCATGCCCAAATTCGTGGTCAATCCAAAAACACCAATTTCTAGTTTTTTCCTCCAAATCCCAAATTTTCTACTCCCTCCGTTCCAATTTATGTGAACCTATTTGACTGGGCACGAAATTTAAGAAAAAATAAAGACTTTTGGAATTTGTGGTCCTAAACAAGTCCAAAAGGGGTAGGGAGTATTTGTGTGGTTATAAAAGCTTCTCATTAAGGGTAAAATTGTGAGTTTAAGGTAAATTGTTACCAAATTTAGAAAGGGATCATTCTTTTTGGAACAAACTAAAATCTATGTATTTAACTTATAATGAATGAGAATCACTTACCTTGTGTTTCTTGATGAAAATATCCCTTTGAAACTCTCCAAAATCGCCCCAACCAAGCAAGAAAAGCCAAATCTCGCTCTTAAAACCATTCTTCCTAGTGCTATTTCCGCACCTTCAGAATAGTAGTCGCATCCGCAGCTTTGCAGGTGCAAGACCCTTTCCTCTTCTGCGTCTTTTTCTTCTTCTCCGCTCAATTCTTCGCTTCTACGCTTGCGCAGATGCAACCAAAAACTCTGCACTTGTGGTCCTTACTCTGGCTGACCTATTCTGCTTCTGCAACCACCTAGCCGCACCTGCGGGCTCGCACCCACGACCCTCTTCATGCAGGTGCAATTACATTAGATTCCCTACTGCTTCAGCCCTTTCTCCAAATTCAAATTTGATCTGTTAACCACCTAGAATCCACCCGAAGCCCCCGGGACCCCATCCAATCATACCAACCAGTTCCAAAACATAACGTGGACATTCTTGAGGCCTCAAATCACATCAAACAATGTCGAAATTATGAAGTGCACCCCAATTCATGTTTAATGAACTTTACAACTTCAAACTTCAACATTTAATGCTAAAACTATCAAATTACATCTGATCGAACTCAAATTTTTGCATACAAGTCACACTTAATATTATGGACCTACTCCAACTTCCGGAATCGGGATCCGGCCCCAAAATTAAAAAATCCACTTCTCGTCAAACTTCTCAAAAACCTACAAATTTCTCTTTCGCCAAATGACTCTAAAATGACCTACGGACCCATAATGCACTTTCGGACGTGCTCCCAATACCAGAATCACCATATGAAGCTTTTCCCACACTCGGGATCCCAAACAGATATCGATAACATTAGAATGCACTTCAACCCAAATTTACGAAATTCTTCCCAAAATACTAACTTCCACAATAGACGACGAAAAGCTCATGGGTCATCCAAAACCCGATCCGAACATATGCCCAAGTCCGAAATCATCATATGAACCTACTAAAACCTTCAAATCCCGATTCTGAGGTGGTTTCCTAAAAAATCTAACCTTAGTCCATTTTTCCAACTTAAATCTTTCTATGCGAGAATTTTCTTTCCAAATCAACTACGAACTTCCCAAAATTCAATTCCGACAATGCATACAAGTCATTATGCCTGAAGTGAAGCTGCTCATGGCCTCAAACCGCCGAATGACGTGTTAGAGTACAAAACGACCAGCCGGGTTGTTACATTCTCTCCTAGTTAAACATACGTTCGTCCTCGAACGAGCTAAGAACTGTGCTGCAGTTGTCCAAAATTAGTGTTTAAACCCGTGCACCTACGCGTTCTAGCACAACTCAATTGAGAAAACTAACTCAAGCCAGTCTGAAGATTCTCCCTTCTTCTTAGTTAAGTAAGCCTTAGAGCCCAATTCCAACATCAGGAATTCTCTACCAGGCATGTTCCCATCATATGAACACCTAATCACTCACTACACGATGCACCAATACATAATTACATACCTTTGTTGAATCCACACACATAACTCACATGACCATAATGACATCCTCTGATAAAACAACTAAATTTCGCAAATCCTATGCTCATAATACATCTCATGACTCATATAAGTCCTATTACAACTCTTGCAATACTGCAACAACAGAGGAGATGTGTAGAAATTCGTAACCCAGCTGCCGAGTCACCAATCCATTAAGTCTCTCCTCTTGGAAAGAACCATTACCTCATTATGAACCAAATAACGATATTTGCTCCTTAATACGCTTCATATAAACCTGATTACACTGATCCCAGGTCCAATAATCTCGTCTCACCCAATTCAAGCTACTTAGGAAATAAGCCCACCTTAGACACTACCAAAAGTCTCATGTGATGTCACAATACCAACGAGCTACAAACTTGAATGTGATATATAAAGAAATGAACCCTGGAAAGAACTACTCAACCCACATAACTAATTGAAACAACCAAAATGGTGTTATGAACCTTTCTCAAAAAATGGGAAGCAAAACACACAAGAATAAATATGGGGAATTGTACTAAACATCACGTTGTTGCGGCGTGAAAACCGATCCACACATGACACTGTTGTGGTGTGCAACCCGATCCAACCATGATACCCGTGGCGACGTGCCACACGATCCAAATAATGTACCTGTGGTGGAGTGCCACCTGATCCACATATAATAATCTATAAAGGAATTACTTACCGAGCTAAAATGCTCACACCTGTGAAATACCCGAATATTAACCACAAGCATGCAAAGTGCATAATGCAATTCCTGGAGAGTAGATAGCGTCATACGCTGTAAAACTCAAGCACGACTAAGGTGCGATACATTATCTGCATCTCGAGAGTCATCCTGCTCACATAATACCATTGCTGCGTGAAACCTCAACACATATGCAATTAATCAAGCCATTTCAAAACCTACATGGCACAATATAGTATTACATGAAATAGCCAACGACAAAATAATATCCAACATCCGAATACTCCTCCATAAGGAGTGCTATGCTAAAATGAACACATCCGGCCTAATATAGAGCCCATATTCATATTTAGATCCATCCACGAACCTCAAGACGATTCTGATCGTACAGCACTGGGCTAATGACTTTTCAAAGGATCCACAATAACCTCTTTTCCCATAACATACAAGTACATCCTTCAATCTGGAACAAACATCCATAGTTCGCAACCAAATGAATAAAGCGCCTTCCAGGCCTAAACTCTCACATTAGCAATAATACCATAATCTCCATACTTGGTTTCAATTCTTCAATCAATCAAGTGATTACATGTTACACTTATACAATCTTCCTGTGGGATACGCTCCCATGACCTTCATCACCAGTTAACAAGCCTGCACCTCCATACCATCAGCCATACCAATGTTGTAAAGCAAATCATGAATCCGCAATTCTATACACATGGCCTCTTACATATGATACCGTTCTCGGGTGACTTTAAATACAATACCAGCTTACTCTAATCATCCGAATCATTTTTTCCTACTCCTCTGAGCTCTTGACATTCTTGATGACACCAAACTAAAATCTTGATCATAATTTCAAATTTCATGCCGCTCACCACACCTATCTTACGAATGCTTGAGAGCCTAGGTATTTTATCATAACTCCTAAATCACTAATAAGATACACACTTCATCATATAGAAACCTTTCATTTTGCTCATTCCAGGAGAACCATTGCAACACATGAATGAATCCCCATAACCGCAGAAAAATACAAACCTCGAGTGGTGGCCTATACCACCAAAATTCCTCCGGGTTCAATTTACACACAACAAGCCATAATACTTGAATGTCTCCAAATAAATCAATTACAGTTACTATCAAGCCTCATACGCATTGCTGCAAATCACGTGTATAACTTAACACGTTGAAGGAACTGATCATTGCCACCATCAAGCCACTTCAACCATTACTAACTAATCCGACATCTTCTAATTTACTCTGGCTTGCCTTAGGAATAATAATAGCCCATTCAAAACTTCATGAACCTAAATCTGCACTCATCCTAAGTGACCTCATTTTACGAGACCACGTTATCTCAAAACCCATGAACTATCTCATACCCTCCTTGTGCGCATATTCCCATCTTCAACTGGTACACCTATTCTGATAACTCCTCTATGAATCCAAAGTCATTTTCTATAATTATCCCAATGCTACACCGTAAATCAAAAATAATATAGAACACTCCAAGCCCCTTTTTCATGATCCGTTGCAAAAGCTCGTTATTTGACCATACTACGGACTCGAAATCCTTAGGCACCAAACTTTATTTTTGAATCCACTAGGACCGTTGTTGGGAGTCACCTACTCCAGCTTAGTCCCGAAAATAATCAACTTCAAGGCTCCGCTAGCACATGAACACCCTCTCAAAGAAGCACCTAGCTGAATCACCTTTCCCGGTGAATCACCTCTATATGAAGCATAAATCCTGAGTCTTCCCAGAGCCTTAACATGAATCGATAAGGCCAATTATAGCACACATTTCTCAAATCCTTTGCTCAAATTATCACCCATGTTCTCTTTCCTTAGTCGTAATAACACATCAATATGTCAATAATTAGAAATCTCACAAATAGATAACCATGAAACCCAATCGTAGACAGTAGGGCTCTCCCACCTATCTTGAAGCTACCATTGCATAACTCCAGAACCCACAAAGATTCCTTATCCCCCATTGACATGATCTTGCACAATCAATCCACCAAATTCCTCGAAATACTTCTGTTAATATTTTATGAACACTCTGAATTCCTAACCATATTTACACGTTCGACCTCTTATCGGATAGCCGGTAGAATTATTTGTAGAAGCTTCGCCAATCATACGACCATTAACCTGATCACAGGAGATAACCCACCTGTGGGAATTACATGCCGACATCTTCCAACGTCACTCACTGGGTACAATTATTACAAAATTAGTACCCTATCCTGATTTTGTGCTCCTTCACCAGTTGCACCCTTCATGGATATCAACTAAAGGTGAGACAATACATTCTAATCCAAAGTCATATTATAACCTTCTTCATATCAAGCAACTTATCTATGTCGTATCCAATCTCCCGTATTATAATAGCCAATATTCCCCAATTAAGTCCATAGACCTAGTCACTGTCCCCCATGAATCCTAAATAATTCTAAACTTTTCCTAATGCGTGTAGTCGTCCTACCATAGAACCCATATGCTGATCTGCCACTCTCCCACTTTGGTCAAACTCACTCATTTAAAAAACTACCCGACTTCTATTTCTTACACCTTGCCTTCCAGAAATGTAACCACCGGAAGACACCGCCCACATGTCCTCCCTCCTCCTTCGCTGCCTAGTTGTTGCCTTAAGCCAAAATCCATCTCTGTAGCATTTGAACCAATAGATCACTACCAACTTTAAATCTTTCCAAAGAACATTTTTGTCGAGCCATCAACATTAGAAATACCCATTCGATTCCAAAATTGCTGCACTCTGCTATCTCTGATACTATTTCTCCGGCACTATTTCACTCTACTCTTCCCCAAAGGTGAATTGAAAAAGTCCATGACAACGGCGAACCTAACACATTCAACAAGGATAACGACACCACATCACAGATGAAAATTCCACCACACTCGAAAATACCAATCTCGCTACTCCATCTATCTAAAAAACATTCATAATCTGATATCCTTTCCTCTACCGAAAATGAACTACTCATTCTCTGAATCATGCACTGAGTAAACCTCCTTGTAAGTCATCCACTACTTCGACGAATAGACAAGCATCCTACCATTATACAGACACTATGTGATAGCAATGCACGAATTGTCATAACAATCAATGCCAAATCTCAAAACCTTAGGTAGTACTGATACTGAGCTGAAATGACAGAACGACTTTCTACAAGGAGACGACAATAGCCCAATCAAATACGCAGGGAGAAACATCATGCACCGCATTTGTCGTATCATTATAATTCTTTGATTCCCTATTTATAACAAGTGCCTCACGTCGCATAAGATTAAATAGGAAGGAAATGAAGGTATAAGACTTAAGGGAATCAAATCGCACGATGAAGAATCAAGAAAGGAAGTGAACCTAAGTGAACCTAGTGCTCTGATACCATGTTATCACGGCCCAAAATCCATTAGAGTTCTCGATGGCACCAGACACCATTATTAGAGTATAATAATGTTTTTAGCAAATGTCAATATTGAATAACCCATAATCATCCCAGAACATGGTGTCACAAGTGCATGAGCATCAACTAGAAAAAGTAAAGTAAAATACATTGTCTGTTCCGAATACAACATTTGGACAGGAGATAAAATATAAATACTCAGAAGGAGACTCTGCTGGCTACGAATCCTAATATAAGATGCAGTTCACCTAAGTCCCCGTATGAACCGTGTCGCTGCACCCACAAGGCCACCAGACATACACGTGCCTATACAAAAAAATGTAAAACAAGTGTAGTATGAGTACGGAAATAATGCATACCCAGTAAGTATCTAGTCTAACCTCGAAGAAGTAGTGACGAGGGATCGACTCCGACACTTACTATGTGCCATAAATAAAATACCAATGATATGATTTAAACATGAGTTATATAAAACGGCTGTAAGCTCAATAATTGAAGTAAGTAAGAAATTCATTTATTATTGCGGAAATCTCCATATTTACTCCTTATCATTTAACAATTTATCTCAGATCAAAGAGGCAATATCATTTATTATAAATTTTAGAGCAATCAATTCAATCATGCGCAAATTATGTTGAGGATGTACTGCTCGATAGAACATATAAGTATAAACTGAGCATTGCTTATGGTCGAACGGCCCAACCAGATATATAAATATATAAATTGAGCACTGCCGAGGGTCGAACACCTAAACCAACATATAAATATAAATTGTGCATTGCCGAGGGTCGAACGGCCCGAACCATATATGCATTTATTTAACCTGCCAAGGCAAACAACCCACTCCCACGAGAGTAATGGAAATTTACCCTGCTCGCGGAATATATTTGCGATGTGGTTACATATAAAATTTCTCAAATTATTATTATTATTATTATATTTTTAATTCTTTTCAACATATGAAATCAAAATGAATACTTTCAATCCCGAAATCCTCAACTACAAATCTTTTCAAGGCATTTAATAAGCATACTCGATCTAAATTCCTTTCAAGACAAGAAAATAACAAGATCAAATAACGGTATCGACAAATCATGGTATAAACCTAGAACTACCCAGACATAGGCATAATTAGTTGCTACGTACGGACTGTCATCACCTCGTGTGTACGTATTCTCCACAAATAGAAGCATGTATTAATTCAGTTCACCTATGGGGTTAATTCCCTCTTACAAGGTTAGAAAGGAGACTTACCTCGCTCTGAAGTTTCATAACAGACTCCCAAGCCCTTCCAACAACTCAAATCGATACCCAACACTCCCAAACTAGTCAATAATGAGCGATTCAATAAATATATATACTCTGATACTCATAAAAATCCTATTTACAACAATTTCCAACCCCAATCGAAAAGTCGATAAAAATCACCCTAGGGCCCACATGCCCTGATTCTGAAAATTTTCAAAGACAAACTTTACCCATAACCCCACGAACTCAAATATATATTTTATTCAAAATTCTATACCCAAATTCGTGGTCAAAATAAAAAATACCAATTTCTAGGTTTTTTTTTCCAAATCCCAAATTTTATAAAACTTTTCATGCTTAAATCCTCATAGAATCCATGTATTTAACTTATAATGAGTGGGGATCACTTATCTTGTGTTTCTTGATAAAAATCTCCCCTTGAAACTCTACAAAATCACCTCAACCAAGTGAAAAAGATGAGAGAAGAATAGCCAAATCTCCCTCTAAAACCACTCTGCCCAGCACCATTTCCGCATATGCGGAACAGTAGCCGCACCTGTGATAACTATGATTTTAACACATTTTATGCCCATACTTGCCTGCGCTTTGAGTGTAATTTGCTACAAAATAGACCCAAAATGCTTACAGATTGCACTTGATTACAGGTTTGAGCGACAAAGTGGTAAAACGTCAAAGATCGGCTCAAAACAGAGTGAAACCTGCTCAAGTGTCAAAGATCATTGAAATGATGAAATTCAGAGCTTGGTGCGGGCTGCACGATCATGTCATGCGGCCGCATCAGATAAGTTCAGAGAAGGCACAAGTTACAAGTCCAATCCATGTGGCTGCGGTCCAAATCATGCAGTCCGCGCTCACCTCATGCGGCCGCACAATCTTGATATGCGGCCGCGCCAAAGAAGTTTAGAGAGGTATCATTTTCCAGTAGCAAGCGACGCGGCCGCGTTCAAGTTCACGCGGTCCGCACCCAGTCAATGCGGCCGCACAACAGGTTCACGCGGTCCGCATCATAGGAGTTCAGAGCCCAGACACAAGCCATTCATGCGGCCGCACAACAAGTTCACGCGGTTCCCGCTGGTCTCCATGCGGTCGCATGTCAACTTTATGTAGTCCGCATCACCTATTTCAGAGAGAAATAATTAGAATTCAAATATCCAAGTGCGGCTGCGGTCGTATTTGTGCCGCCCGCACTGACTCCACAGGGGCATTTTTATCCAATTTTTCCAGCCACTATAAATAGAACATTTTACCATTTTTTAGGTTAAGTTTTGTATATCAGATAACTGTTGCGCTCGTGAGACATATGTTTTAGCCTATTTTGGGCATTTTTAGCTTATTTCATCATAGGTTATTGTAGTTTAACATTAGAAATTAATTAATATGGTTGTTTCTTCTTCTATTTCTTCAGTTTCTTCTTTAATTATGTCTAGCTAAACGCATCAGCTAGGGTTGTGGCTCAACCCTAGTGTGGGTAATTGATGGGTGTTGCTTCTTAATGATAGATTGTTATTGGGTGTTTGTTATTTGGGTTAATTTTATGCTTTATTAAGGATTGGTGGTTGCAAACATTGATTCTAGCTTAATGGGTCTTGACTCTTCTTGAGAAAGAGAGTCTATGACCCCAAAATTGACCCAACAAGAAATTGGGATGGACCCATAAGAAATGGTAGTCCCAATTAACGGGTTAAACCTCGAGAGAGTAATCACCCTATTCTTGGTCTAATTGGCCTACGCAATTGGTCTCAAGAGAGTCAATTGGGCAAAATCGCTCTCTCTACTGAAAGGTGTGAAAGTGGGTACAATTGTGCTACGGTTATAACATTGATCCCAAATATGTCAATCTATTGTTAGTAGCCTCTACCCGTTACTTAACCACCTAGGTGGTGCCATGACCCTAGTGCCTTTCTCTATATTAATTACAACTTAGAAAGTATCTCTTTAGCATAATTTAGTCTTAACCTTAGTTGATAATAGTAGTTGATAAAAAGAAAACCCAAAAATGTTAGAAGTTCAATTAGAAGCACAAACGCATTCTTAGACTATACAAATACGCAACTCTATTCCAAGCTCCCTCTGGAAAATCGACCACGATAACACTATTCGGGTAAAAGTTTTAGCACCCGCTCTTCCTACTGTTGTGTAAGGTTGAGTTTGCTGCGATCACTTTTTGGAACCGTTGCTGGGGAGCTTACGGTGTTGACTATTTGCGTAGCTAATTTTGTGTTTTGCTTCTCTTTCCTTCTTTTTACTAACTTTATCTATGTCGATCCATCAGGTACACATGGCTCTAAATGGAAATGACCCTCTTGGCAATGCCTTGGTGGGGGAGGAGGTTGAAGACGTTGAGCAAGATGAGCTTCCGGTACCTCAAGTACCACAGAGAGGTAGAAATGCCAATGCAAATCCAAATGACCAAATCCTAGACCCTCCTCCACCACCCCCAAGAGTGGCTCCAAGAGTCCTTCCAAACCAGGGTTATGCAAGTGCCATAGTTCCTCCCCGAATCCGGGCAGGGAATTTTCAAATCACCAATGTTATGTTGACTTCGCTCGAACAGAGAGGGTATTTTACGGGCGCCTCTGACCAAAATTCATACAAGCACTTGAAGGGGTTCGTAGATACTTGCTGGGGTAGTAAGCAAACAAACATGTCAGAGGATGCTTTGAGATTGAGGCTTTTCCCCTTCTCTCTTCGGAGTAAAGCATTGGATTGGTTAGAAAGGCTTCCAAATCATTCCATCACAACGTGGGATGAATTGGCGGACAAGTTCA
>MU715561.1:5213-30166 GCA_026770625.1 Nicotiana glauca | reverse complement strand
CGGTGCCTATTATATTATTTATTGCACACGTGGCGAAATAAGGTAGGCTATGTCAGGGATTGATTGTATAGAGTTGTGACGGCCTGTTGAGGCATTCCTATTTGTTCCTATTGTGATTGTGGATTATTTACCTGTATGAACGTTACCGCTTGGGAGTTGTGAGGGAACATTGTACGTGCGGTTCGTCCTCCTTTTCATGTTTGCTGGTTGGTAAAAATTTTATGAGAAACATTTTCACAAGCATACACGTAGCTGAGCACTCCTATTTGAGGTGAATTCCTCCTGATCTTTCTAAGGGAGGAGGTACGCCTCGCTTATCCATTATATTGGGAGAGTGGCCCTAGTTAGCCAGTTAGTTGTCGATATGACCATGAGATTGATGGGGCATAGGATGCCAATTATTAGATTTTAGATGTTGTTTCTTCGCGAGTTGTGGTTTGTCCGAGACTTGGTGAAAATGTGGAAAGAGTGGGATAAGACCTTCTGTGAACATCATTGCACGATATAAATTATTGACTTGTTTCTTTTCTTGCTGTGTTGTGGCCTTAGGATTTGGGTTGTGATTCTGTCGTCATTTTGTATCATCGTTTATTATATTCTTGTTGTTAATTGTTGTATTTATCCCTTATTGTGAATTGTAGCATTTTTGGTCGTTCACGCATTTTTTACATATTCATACGTCATTACCATTTTTCCTATGATTATACTGTTTATCTATCGGTAGGTGCCTTGACAGTTCCTCGTCACTACCCCACTGAGGTTAGTCTTGGTACTTACTGGGCACCGCCGTGGTGTGCTCATACTACTCTTCTGCACATTTTTGTTGTGCAGATGCAGGTACTCCCGTTCAATTCTGTCAGCCTTGGAAGGAGGAGTATTGGTAGAGACTTCAAGGTATATCTACTACGTCCGCAGTCTGAGGAGTCCCTTTCCAGTCTTTCTGTAATAAGTATAGTTCTTCCAGTATTTTCTCCTTTGTATAGATATTCTTGAGTCAGAGCCTCTTATGTATCCCTTAGCTTGTGATTTGTAAGTTTCCGGGTTTTGGGAAGTTTTGTTAGCTTTGAGAATTGTTGCGGTATGTGCCGAACGGTACCTTAAATCCTGTTTATTTTACCAGTTCAGTTTTATTTATTTTCTTCCACAAATTTTGGTTTATCTTCCGCATTGTTAGGCTTACCTAGTCATAAGGACTAGGTGTCATAACGACATGTTCATGGAGGGTGAACTAGGGTCGTGACACACTTATTCTTAAATAATACACACAAGACACACAAAATAGGGACATCATTCGTTTCCCCTCCTCCTTCTTAGATCTTCATCACCCTTTTATTCTCAATTAATAGAATTCAAAGCATTAAAAGGGATAGGAGAGAGCTGTATACACTGGATATATATTGGATATACAGTCGATATACATGAGCAGTCATAAATGACCACCCACCCTCACGTCGTTCCTTCTTGACTCCACTCCAAAGACCAACCAGTGAATCCAGCCAGAACTAGTAGCTTGCCGGAAAACACTTACATATAGCCACAAACATGCACAGAAACTAGAAATGACAGTAGCAAACCAGTGGAATATTGGGAGCACGAGAGGATCTTGAATCTGGTTTCAAGCTTTGCTTGGCTTTCAATTATTGTCCATTCATTAACTTTTGAAATCGTGACTAATATACTACTGAGATCAAGGTTTTGGTTCGAGGTTGTCCAGGTGAGATCCATTTGAGGCTCCGAATACCGGTTCTCGTAGCGGTGTTCTGAGCGTTTGGTTTTTGTATTGGTACATCTCATTTTCTGGATATCGGGTTTAATTTTAAATCTGCAATTTCAGGTCTGTTTCTTCTTTTATTTTATTTCACACTAAGAATTGAAGCCATGAGAGGAGTCGTGTTATGATCAGTCAAAAGTGTTGTTGATTCACATTGTTTTAGTTTATAGATTTCAGTTTTTGTCCTCCTTATAGTTTCATTTAGTGAATCTTCCATGTTGGAGTTTGGTTAAGTTCAGGATGTGTTTGATTCTCTGTTTAAGAACTTTATAGGTATTAATATTGATCGTTAAAGCTAAGCTAAATTCATCGATAAAGATTCTGCACGGGAATTAGCTCTTTGTCTTAAAATTTGATTTAGATTAGTCTGGTTCACACCTTAAGTCCTAAATTTTGAATCTCTGCCTTATGTTTAAATTGTATGTTCCATGTTCTTTCTTCCCCGGCAGCTTGAGTTGAAATCTGTGAAATTATTAGAAAGTCTTTAGTTAGCCGAGTCTCACAATCGGAAGTGCTCAAGCAGGCGTTGGTTTGTCACTGTTTAAATTCATGTTTTAGTTGATGAAATTGGAGTACATAGATTCACTGTTAGGAGGAATAGAACGCTGGATTTCTTAAAGCAAAATTTAATATGACGTTGTGCAGTGGTATTGCTTTGTTCTTTGAAATCAGTTTATATTTTCTAGTTGAGTTTGTTTAAGTTTGGCATGAAAATACTCTAGAATCTCCTTTACTTTCTCCTAATGGGATAAGAACCATAGTCCTAACTAAATATTTTTAGCAACGGTAAACAATTTCATAGTAAAGATCATCTTGAAAATGTTGGTCATATAGGATTTTGGAGTTTCTAGCAACATGTGTTCTATGCATCGTTCTTGCCGCAGTTGGTTTCGAGAATTCATTTAAATGATCTAGTGCATTTGTTAGTGGGTTCATGAAGTTCTAATTAGTATTATACGGATTGCATTTGGGTCTAGATATAAGTTAATGTATTTTCTTAATTAATAAAGAATGTTCCATGAAAGTTAAGTTCAAAGTAGTTAAATTTTATACTTTTCTGCAATAATTTTTATAAATCCATTAGCCTTACATTAAGCTCAAATTGGATTTAAGAATATTCATGACCATGCGTAGTTTGCTTTGTTGAGTACAATCCTTTGAAACTAGAATTCGAGGCGTGCCACCTAGTGGAATTTTTATAGCCCCCGCAAAGTTGCAAACGAGTAGTTGCTTTAGGCGCGTTATTTTAATAACTTACTTTTCTAAACTCGGGTGCACATTTATGTGACCCAAATCCAAATCTCAACGATGTTAAAATATGTCAAAAATTACGGGTGTATTTATGTGACGTGGTTCGAGACGTGTTTTAATAACGTTGCAATTTTCTCTGAAAAATGAATAAAAGCGGTTAAAGTTAAAATTGTACATAGGTTTAAAATATTTTAAAATCAGATAAATAAGCCGAATATAAAAATTGAGCGACCGTGCTAGAACCACGGAACTCGGGAATGCCTAATACTTTTTTTCGGGTTAATAAAATTCCTTACCCGAATTTCTGGTTCGCAGAGTGTAAAACAAAGTTAATATTTCCTCGATTCGGGATGCTAAACCGGTTACTTGGTACACCATAAATCTCCCAAGTGGCGACTCTGAATCTTTTAATAATATAATCACATTTCGATTGTCCTTTAATTGAAAACACTCCCTTTATTATACATTTCTGGGAGTGTAGTGTAAAAAGGAGGTGTGACAGCTCTGTCGACTCTGCGGGGGACTATTAACCCAGAACCACTGGTTCAGGTTTAGAAATTCGAGCTCGGGGTAATTGTTATATTGGCTTTATTTATTATCTGATGTTTATTACATGTTTGGGCCTAATGTGCTAAATGCTGCTTTTTATCGCTTTGATATTATCTAAATTGTATATAAACTGCTACGAAACCCTTCTCTTCTCATCTCCGGGGATGTGCTCGCTGGTCGAGACTCCCTATTCTGTTAGTTTCATACCTTAAAATAAGAAAAAGGCTCGGACAAGTTGCTAAGCCGGATGGCCTTTTGGTTCCCGGTACGTAGCCCCCTCCTCGACTCGAGTTGTCCGCTCGGGAACACAGTCTATAACACATACCTAGGATTTGAACTTAGAATAACATAGCCTCATGCCGGATCCCTAGTAGGTCCGTTTGTTTGCATCACGTGCATTTGATCTTAGGGACTCAACACATGGGTTGGGTCCGTTAGGACAGGTGTACCTAAATGAAAAAGACCGTCCTGATGCATCTTACGTGCTACTTGCATATCTGTCTGTTCAGGCTTGCATGTTGACTGGTTTCTAGAATAGAGGAAGAAAATCAAAAATAATAATAATAAAGAAAATCGAAAAATGAGAGGTAGGTATGTGAATTACTCTGAAATTCTATTGAAATTTTGAAAAAAGAAAAAGAAAAGTCATTTCAAAATAAGTCATATCTTCTTTTGTTACTTCAAAACTGGGCAGAACTATGCGGGTCTGATTCTCACCGGATGTGAGATACGTAGGCAAACCTCATTAGTTTGGGCCCCCAATTTTCAAAAATTCAAAAAAATCTTTTACTTCCTTCTTTAGAAAAGTTTTTCTTTGAGACTCCATTTTTAAAAAAAAAAAATACAAAAAATATTTTCTTTTAATTGCTTCTCAAAATCAAAAATACAAAAAATATTTTCATTCTTCTTTTGAAAATTGAAAAGAAAATTCAGGATTCAAAAATACTTTCTTTTTTTTTAGAAGTACTTCTTTCCTAACTTCACAATAAAAATCCATAAATGCAAAAATATTTTTCTTTCTTATTTAGAAGTTTTTCTTTCGAAATTAAAAAAAAAACGAAATTAAAAAAAAGGGAATAAAAAATCTTTCTTCATTAGAAGTCTTTTTTTGCAAAATTTTTGAAGAAAAATAAAAATCCAAAAAAATATTCTCTTTCTTCTTTATAAGTCTTTCTTTCGAAAAATAAAATAGAAAATTCAAAATCCATAGAAATAAAAAAAGAGTTAGCTTATTTGTTTTATTTCTGATCTTCCCGAACTATGTAAGATCTGATTCATGTGGAGTCATGATACGCAGGCAACCCACATCAGGTTCGATCGATTGGTGAAAAACAAAAAAACAAAAAAAAGAAGAAAAGAGAGAGAGAAAGAAAGAAAGAAAGAAAGAGAGTGTTTATTCTAACATGCTTGTTGTTTTGAAATAAAAGTTGGTCAAAGGTGGTCGGTTTGTTGGTTTGCAATGGCGAGGTACAAAAACCAATCCAAGATCTCTTGAAAATAAAAGCATCTACTCAACCAACGGAACAAGCACCATTGTTGTTGATCCAAGGTCACGAAAAAATAAGTAGGCAAGTTGGCGGTGAAAAATTAAAAATGGAGGCAAATGTGGGGTTGAATTTATCAGATTTGAGCAAAAAATATGGGTTGCTCGGGATGATTGTCAAAATTCGAGTGTTGAATCCAAAGCAATCAAAATGGTCAAATGTCGTAGTAATGTTGATGTGCGAATGTGTGGCTAAGATGTTGCTTAGTAACTGGAAAGTCACTCCTCCTTTAGCCATGGTAGCTTATTTTGTCATCTTTTCTTCTTCTTTTTATGTTATAGGACACTGCCTTCCTTTATTCACAAAAAAAAAAAGCCAATCACTTTGTATCCATTTTGTGCATAGCTCTTTTTACGCAAGTTGTAGTGACATGACATGCATGCGAACTTTTTGGCTAGATTTTAGAAAACTGATTTAAGCTGGAATTGGATAACTGAAAAAAAATACTTTTGAGGATGAATAAAGAGTTGAAATACTTTGGAATTAAGGTCGATTAAAATTCACCTTCAATTCATTGTGAAGATCGGGCTTGAGGATATTTAATCAACTGAAGTCAGTTGGAAATTTGACAATAAAGGATGGAAGGTGTCTTGTGACCACGACACACCAAGAAGACAGACATGTTCAACAATGTTGTGATCGCAAAAAGATACTATAATTGGCGTTCTCGAGGCTGGGAGACCCTTTTTCTGCTACCCAAACACTTTATATCCTTTGTCACCCCTTTGAGCATGTGTTATTTTCTTTGACCACCCTCTTTTGGAATCAAGTTTAGAGTCAAGAGTAAAAAAAAAATGAAAAAGAAAAAAAAGTTTATGTCCCAAGAATACAAACTGGGGCAATTTTCAAGTGGAAAAAAAAAGAAGAAGAAAAGAATTGTCAAAGGTCCATCCCCTCGAAAATAGAAGCTAGGGCAAACAAAAAAAAATAAAATAAAAGAAGAAAAGAAAAAAAGGAAAAAGAGAAACAGAAAGAAGATGAAAAAAATTAGTTAGGTCGAATGTTTGAACTACGATCGACCTGATTCCTTAAAAAAAGGATACGTAGGCAGCCTTACGGTTCGGTCAAACCAAATAAGAATTCAAAAAAAAAAGAAAAAAATTCCAAAAATCCCCAATAGCTGAAACTGGGCAGAGATTTTATTTCACTTTCGAAAGAGTCGATTCCAAGAGTTGTAAGTCTACAATCACATCATTTTGAGTCTACTCTGAGCCTTCATGTTGACCCTTCTTTCCAACCCTATAAAAAATCTTCCCAACAAGACCTCCCGATGAGCCTTCAAGAATGTCAAGAGATGCATGCAATGAGCAGCGGTTGTCACGCGACATAAGAACATGGTCAAGTTGCTCACACAAGAAAGCAAAAGAAACAAAAAAAAATAAAAAAATAAGAGAGTTATTAGTGAAAACCCTCACGGGCACTGTAAGACGACGGTGAGTAGAGATAAATAAATGTGAGAGACTTGTTGGTGAAAACCCTTCAGAGCACCACTAGTCGATACAAAGGATTGGCACGAACAAGCCTAACTTCAAAGGTCATAAGAATGGAAAAAGGGAAGATTGGATCAGTTTGATAGATCATGCCATTAAGTCCAAAATGCATGTCATGATCATTAAGACTAGTTATTGAAAAAGAAAAAGAAGAAAAAAAGAAGAAAAAAGAAAAAGAAAAAGAACTCTTCCTTCTTTCCTTCCGACAGAGGCATTTTGTCATGACCGCAATCCCTGCCGTGATGGCACCCAACACAAATGCTAGGCAAACCTGACCAATTATCACTCATAACCCAATTACGCATCCCATTACCAATTGCTTAAGATAATTTAGCAGTTAATAAGATTGATAATCCGATAGTAAATAGAAACAACACGGGAACCAGAATAACTGTCAAAACAACTCCCAGTAGATTTGGGGTCATTAGTCTAGAGCCTCTAGATACAACTGAGTAGTGAATCCACAATAATACAGAAGTCTAAAATACGAAAAGATAAAAGGGATAAGGGGAGGAGTCGGGTCCTGCGGACGTCAGGCAGCTACCTCGACAACTTCTGAGAAATCTGGGAAGCAACAAACAGCTCAACTAAGCTCCCGGAACACCTGAATATGCACACATGGTGCAGGGAGTAAAGTGAGTACTTCCAACTCAGTGAGTAATAAGCATAAATAATGACTGAAGATGAGAATTCACGAAATACCACAATGTAAAGCTATAACTATCAATTTAGCATAATTAACGGTGAAATGGCAACAAAACAATGTCAGGTAGATCAGATAAGTATCAATGCATGAATGCAATGCAATGCACATGACCGCTGCGGCGCGCAGCCCGATCCATTTGGGTACCCGCGCTTACTGTGGGGGTTCAAACTCCGGAGGGGCTCCTACAGCCCAAGCGCAATATCATCGTATCATCGCCGCGGCGTGCAGCCCGATCCACACTCAGTCCAAAATATGCATGTGAGCCACACAGCAAAGTCAGGTTATAGTCCTCAGTTCCAATTATTAGGAAAATATAGTTTAAGTTTTTAAAACCTTAGGAATGTGACTAAGCATTTCGAAATAATGTTTAACTCAGGACCGAAATCATATGACATGCTAAGCATCATGGAAGCAGTGATAATAATCCCTAAGGGATTCAAATAATCGGCACACGGCCCAAATATATCATAAAAATCCAAGTAGGATGTTTACCAATAATCTCTAGTCAAAAACACAGTATGAACATCACTCGGGACGGACTAAGCCATAGGCCCCAGTCACAACCGACCCCGCACTCTTCATAGAGTACGTGTCTCGCCTCAATATAGCGTCACAGTGTGATATACCGGGGTTTCAAACCCTCAGGTCATCATCTACATCTATTACTCACCTAAAACCGGCCACAAGTCTAGTCCGCTATGCCTTTTCCTCTCGAATCAACCTCCTCGTGTGCTGAATCTGATCAAAACCACAAGGAATACGTTACAATAGACTAATGGAACATAACCCAATCGAAAGAACTCAAAAAATACCAAAAATCACGAAGTTGGCAAAACCCGAGCTCCGGGCTCACTTCTCGAAAAATTACAAAATTTACATCAACGGATTCCTCATCTCACCACGAGTCCGTACATATAAAATTTACCAAAATCGGAGTCCATTTGGCCCTCCAAATTCCATTTTTACATTATAACCTCTCAGGCCCTAACTTACCCCATTTTGGTGAATTTCCACTAATTTCCACGATAAATCTACCATAAACTCGAATAATCAGACCAAGGGACTTACCTCCAATCGATTCTCAGTCAAAATCCTCGAAAATTCTCGCGCAAAGCTCTCCAAGTCGCTCAAAAATGGTGGAAACTACCTCTTGCTCGTGGATGAAATATAACGTTTAAAACCCTTCTGACCACAGTGACTTTCGCTTCTGCGGTCCCGCTTCCGCTTATGCGGGACCGCTTCTGCGGCCAAAAATCCGCTTATGCGGTTCTCACTTAAACACCAAATCTTCACCTATGCGACTCAAACTCCGCTTCTGCGGTTCTCTCAAAACCGCTTCTGCGGTAAAATGTCCGCTCCTGCTGACCCGCTGAAGCGACCATCTTCCGCTTATGAGGAATTACCCTAGCCCATGCCTGACCGCTTCTGCGACCCCCTTATCCGCTTTTGCGGAACCACTTCTGCAGTCCATTTTCGCATAACCGAAAATACCAGATGACAGCAACAACAGACCTGAAGCAACTTCAAAAACTCTTGTTTAACCACTCGAATTCACCCCGAGGCCCCCAGAACCTCAACCAAAAACACCAACACATCCTAACACCTCATTCAAACTTGTTCCAAACCTCAAAATACATCAAACAACGCTAAAACCATTAAATCACATCGGATTCAAGCCTAAGTTTCTTAAAAACTTTCGGATTGCACATTCGATCAAAACCCATCCAAAACACCTCCGAATGACCTGAAACTTTACACACATATCCAAAATCACCTAACGGAGCTATTGCAACTTTCAAAATTCCATTCCGACCCTCGGATCAAAATTTCACCTATCAACCGTAATTCGCCAAAATACTAACTTCGCCACTTCAAACCTAATTCTACACCGGACTTCTAAAATAACTTCCGATCACATTCCTAAGTCACAAATCATCTCCCAAAGCTAACCGAATCACCGAAATTCATATCCGAGCCCTCTAACTCAATAGTTAACATCCAATTGAGTTTTTCAATATAAGCCTTCCTTAAAAAGACTAAGTGTCTCATTTCCTATCCAAGCCAATCCAATTCAACTCCAACACAACCAATGTCGATAATGAAACATGAAGAAGCATTAAATGGGGGAAATAGGGCTATAATACATGAGACGACGAGTCGGGTCGTCACATCCTCCCCAACTTAAACGAACGCTCATCCTCGAGCGGGTCAAGAATCATACCTGAAGTCTCAAATAGATGAGGATATCTGCTCCGCATCTCCTGCTCGGTCTCCCAGGTAGCCTCCTTCATGGGCGACCTCTCCACTGCACCTTCACCGAGGCTATATACTTTGACCTCAATCTCCGAACCTGACGACCCAAAATAGCCACGAGCTCCACATCATAGGTCAAATCATCATCCAACTGAACCGTGTCGAAGTCTAACACATGAGACGGGTACCCAACATACTTCCGGAGCATAGAAATATGAAATACCAGATGAACCCCCGATAAGCTGGGTGACAAAGCAAGTATATAGGCCACCTCCCCAATCCTCCTATGTATCTCAAAAGGCCCAATGAACCGCGGACTCAACTTTCCTTTCTTTCCAAATCTCATAACGCCCTTCATGGGTGAAACCTTCAACAAGACCTTCTCGCTCACCACATAAGATACATCTCGAACCTTCCTGTCCGCATAACTCTTATGATGCGACTGAGCTGTACGAAGTCTCTTCTGGATCACTTTCACCTTATCTAAGGCGTCCTGAACCAACTCTGTCCCCAATAGCCTAGCCTCATCAGGCTCAAACCAACCAACCAGAGATCTACAATGTTTGCCATATAAGGCCTCATACGGAGCCATCTGAATGCTAGACTGATAGCTGTTGTTGTAGGGAAACTCTGCAAGTGGTAGGAACTCAGCCCAAGAACCTCCAAAATCAATAACACAGGCACGCAACATGTCCTCCAATATCTGGATAGTACGCTCGGACTGCCCGTCCGTCTGAGGATGGAACGTTGTGCTCAACTCTACCTGGGTACCCAACTCTCGCTGAAAATTCCTCCAAAACTGGGAAGTAAACTGAGTACCCCTATCTGAGATAATAGAAACTGGGACCCCATGCAATCGAACAATCTCCCGAATGAAAATCTCTGCTAACCGCTCCGAAGAATAGGTAGTACACACCGAAATGAAGTGCGCGGACTTGGTCAGCCGATCCACAATCTCCCAAATCGAATCAAACTTCCTCGACGTCCGAGGGAGACCACTCACAAAATCCATAGTAATCCTCTCCCACTTCCACTCGGGAATATCCATGCGCTGAAGTACACCACCGGGCCTCTGATGCTCATATTTCACCTGCTGACAGTTGAGACACCGAGCTACATGACTCATAATATCCTTCTTCATTCTCCTCCACCAGTAATGTTGTCTCAAATCCTGATACATCTTCACGACACCTGGATGAATAGAATACCGCGAGCTGTGGGCCTCCTTCAATATCAACTCCCGAAGCCCATCTATATTGGGCACACAAATCCGTCCCTGTATCCTCAACACGCCATCACTATCAATAGTCACATTCCTGGCATCATCATGCTGGACCCTTTCCTTAAGGACAAGCAAGTGCGGATCATCATACTGGCGCTATCTAATGTGGTCATACAAGGAAGAACGAGATACCACACAAGCCAACACCCGACTAGGCTCCGAAATATCTAGCCTCACCATTCGATTGGCCAAAGCCTGGACATCAACTGCAAAGGGCCTCTCCCCAACTGGAATGTACGCCAAACTACCCATACTCACCGCCTTTCGGCTCAAAGAATCGACCATTACATTGGCCTTCCATGGGTGGTACAATATGGTAATATCATAGTACTTGAGTAACTCAAGCCACCTCCGCTGCCTCAAATTAAGATCCTTCTGTTTGAACAGATGCTGAAGGCTGCAATGATCAGTATATACCTCACAAGATACGCCATATTAGTAGTGCCTCCAAATCATCAAAGTGTGAACTATAGCAGCCAACTCCAAATCATGGATGGAGTAGTTCTTCTCATGAGGCTTCAACTGATGAGAAGCATATGCAATAACTTTACCCTCCTGCATCAACACACATCCGATCCCAACTCTCGAAGCATCACAATAAACGGTGTAAGAACCTGAAGCTGATGGCAAACACTAACACTGGAGCTGAGGTTAAAGCTGTCTTGAGCTTCTGAAAGCTCTCCTCGCACTCGTCTGACCATACAAATGGTACACCTTTCTGCGTCAACTTGGTCAGGGGCGAAGAAATAGATGAAAAGCCCTGGACGAACCAACGATAATATCCTGCCAAACCGAGCAAACTCTGAATCTTCGTGGCTGAGGACGGTCTAGGCCAACTCTGCACCACCTCTATCTTCTTTGGATCAACCTGAATGCCATCACTGGACACCACGTGTCCCAGAAAAGCCACAGACCCAAGCCAGAACTCACACTTGGAGAACTTTGCATAAAGTTTCTCCTCCCTCAATCTCTGTAATACCACTCTCAAATGCTGAGCATGCTCCTCCTGGCTACGCGAGTATACCAGGGTATCATCAATAAAAACGATAACAAATGAATCCAGATACGGCCGAAATACACTGTTCATCAGATGCATGAACGCGGCTGGGGCTTTAGTCAGCCAAAAAGACATAACTAGAAACTTATAGTGCCCATATCTCGTCCTGAAAGCCGTCTTCATAATATCAGAATCCCTAATCTTCAGCTGGTGATAGCCTGAACGGATATCAATCTTAGAGAATACCCTTGCCCCCTAGAGCTGATCAAACAAATCATCAATACGAGGTAGTGGATACTTGTTCTTCACTATCACCTTGTTCAATTGCATAGTCAATGCACATTCTCATTGTGCCATCCTTCTTCTTCACAAATAGGATCGGTGCACCCCACAGTGACACACTAGGACGAATAAACCCCTTATCTAGGAGTTCCTGAAGCTGATCCTTTAACTCTGCTGGTGCCATACGATACAGAAAAATAAAGATGGGCTGAGTGCCCGACACCGGATCAATACCAAAATTAATGTCCCTGTCCGGTGGCATGCCTGACGGGTCTGCAGGAAACACATCAGGGAAGTCCCTCACAACGGGAACAGAATCAAAACTAGGAGTCTCAGCTCCAACATCTCTCGCAAAAGCCAAATACGATAGACAACCTTTCCCAACCATCCGCTGGGCCTTTAGGAAATAAATCACCCTGCTAGGAAATAAATCCTCGGAACACCCGAAATAGCTAACGTAATTGTCTTGGCATGACAGTCCAGAATAGCATCGTACGAAGATATCCAATCTATACCCAGAATCACATCAAAATCTACCATGCCCAACAACAACAAGTTAACCCGGGTCTTCAGACCCCCAATAGTCACCAGACAAGATCTATATACATGATCCACAATAATAGTATCACCCACCGGGGTAGATACGTGCACGGGCAAAGCAAGGCAACCACGGGTCATACTCAAATGATGGGAAAAATATGAAGACACATAAGAGTATGTAGATCTGGGATCAAATAAAACACAAGCATCCCTGTGGCAGACTGAAATAATACATGTGATAACAACATTTGATGTAATGGCGTCCCTCCTATCTGGAAGGGCATAGAATCGAGCCTGACCACCGCCAGATCGGTCTCCCCCTCTAGGGCAGCCCCTAGTTGCCTAGCCCCCAAGTATACCTGACTGGGAGGATGCTGGAGTAGATGGAGTAGAAGAGGAGGGCTGATCCCTCTGCTGAGATTGACCACCACGAAGTCGAGGACACTGTCTCCTCATGTGACCAAACTCACAACACTCGTAGCAACTACCTGGTGCTAGAGAAGGGGACTAAGGAGAACCCCTCGCTGCTGAAGAACCCTGGGATGAAGAAGCAGGAGTAGAGCTCTGCGCTGGAAGGGCACTAAGTGAAGACTGGCCTTGCTGAACTCCCTGATGACCACGGCCTGAAGAAGCCCCGCTGTACTCTGGGCGACCTGACTGAGGAGGCCTGAAGGAACAACCTCTACCACGCTGGAACTGGCCCCTAGACGGAGCACCACTGAAGCTACCTGAACCTCGAGGCCTCTTGGACTCCCTCTTCTCACGCTCCCGATGACGAGCCATCTCAATCTCCCGAGCCATATCGAATACCTCCTCGAACTAAGCACTCATAACTCTCTCTCTGGTCATCAAAATGTGGAGTAGATAGTTGAGGCCATCCACGAACCTCCTAATCCTCTCTCTATCACTTGGCATCATCCATGTAGCATGCTGAGCTAACTGCGTAAACCTCAACTCGTACTGAGTCACAGTCATGTCTCCCTGAATCAACCACTCAAACTGACGACGCAGCTCCTCCCTGCGAGACTGCGGTACATACTTCTCCAGAAAGAAAGTGGAGAACTGCTGCCAAGTAAGGGGCGCTGCTCCAACAGGCCTACGCCTCTCAAACTCCTCCCACCATGTAAATACAGGCCCTGAGAACTGGAAGGTAGTAAAAGCCACTCCACTCGACTCCAAAATCCCTGCAGTGCGAAGCATACGCTGACATTTGTCTAGAAATCCCTAGGCATCCTCGCCCTTAGTACCACTGAACGTCAGAGGCTGGAGTCTACCAAACCTCTCTAGTCGACGCTGCTCATCGTCTGGCATAGCTGGAACCACATAATCTGGAGCTGGTGCAACTGGCACAACTGGAGCAACCGGTGCAACTGGCTGAGCTGGAACCGCTCCCGGTGTCTGCAATCACTGAACAACCTGCTCAGGTGTGCAAGCAGCGGGGGTCTGATGACCACCCCCGATCTGTGAGGTAGCTGCTGCAATAGTGGCTGAGACTGCCTAAGCCACGCCAGTGCAGATGGATAGTATCTGAGCCAAGGCCTCCTAGAGACCAGGAATCACAATAGGCATTGTCGGTGCCTGAACAGGTGCTGCTGGAGAATCTACAGCTGGAGGCTGGTCCTGAACCGGGGCAGCTAGTGGATCTTTAGGTGCTTCCCTCGCTGGTCTGCCTCGACCACGACCACGAACACGCCCACGGCCTCTAGCGGGTGGTAATGGTGGTCGTCCGTCGTGTCCGGTAGCACGGGTTCTCGCCATTTGTGAGAGAATAGAATACAGAAGTTTAGTTATCCGATCAACAAAGCCGCACGACAAGAGTTTCAAGAATATGAAGTGTTTCCTAAAGGTTCTGCAGCCTCACGAGGATAAATACAGACGTCTCCGTACCGATCCGCGAGACTCTACTAAATCGGCTCATAACTCATGAGGCCTAGTAACCTAGGCTCTGATACCAACTTGTCACGACCCCAATCCCGGTCGTGATGGCACCCAACACAAATGCTACGCAAGCCTGACCAATTATCACTCACAACCCAATTACATATCCCATTACCAATTGTTTAAGATAATTTAGCAGTTAACAAGATTGACAATCCGACAGTAAATGGAAACAACATGGGAACCAGAATAACTGTCAAAACAACTCACAGTAGATTTGGTGTCACGAGTCTAGAGCCTCTAGATACAACTGATTAGTGAATCCACAATAATACAGAAGTCTAAAATACGGAAAGATAAAAGATATAAGAGAAGGAGTCGGGTCCTGCGGACGTCAGGCAGCTACCTCGACAACTCTTGAGAAATCTGGGAAGCAGCAAACAGCTCAACTAAGCTCCCGGAACACCTGAATCTGCACACATGGTGCAGGGAGTAAAGTGAGTACTTCCAACTCAGTGAGAAATAAGCATATATAATGATTGAAGATGAGAATTCACGAAATACCATAATGTAAAGCTATAACTATCAATTTAGCATAATTAACAGTGAAATGGAAACAAAACAATGTCAGGTAGATCAGATAAGTATCAATGCATGAATGCAATGCAATGCACATGACCGCTGCGGCGCGCAGCCCGATCCATTTGGGTACCCGTGCTCACTGTTGGGGTTTAGACTCTGGAGGGGCTCCTACAGCCCAAGCGCAATATTGTTGTATCATCGCTGCAGCGTATAGCCCAATCCACACTCAGTCCAGAATATGCATGTGAGCCACACAGCAAAGTCAGGTTATAGTCCTCAGTTCCAATTATTAGGAAAATATAGTTTAAATTTTTAAAACCTTAGAAATGTGACTAAGCATTTCGAAACAATGTTTAACTTATGACCGAAATCATATGACATGCTAAGCATCATGGAAGCAATGATAATAATCCCTAAGGGATTCAAATAATTGGCACACGGCCTAGATATATCATAAAAATCCAAGTAGGATGTTTACCAATAATCTCTAGTCAAGAACACAGTATGAACATCACTCGGGACGGACTAAGCCATAGTCCCCAATCACAACTGACCCCGCACTCCTCATAAAGTATGTGTCTCGCCTCAATATAGCGTCACATTGTGATATACCGGGGTTTCAAACCCTCAGGTCATCATCTACATCTATTACTCACCTCAAACCGGCCACAAGTCTAGTCAGCTATGCCTTTTCCTCTCAAATCAACCTCCTCGTGCACTGAATCTGATCAAAACAACAAGGAATATGTTACAATAGACTAATGGAACATAACCCAATCGAAAGAACTCGAAAAACACCAAAAATCACGAAGTTGGCAAAACTCGAGCCCCGGGCCCACTTCTCAAACAATTACAAAATTCATATCACCGGATTCCTCGTCTCACCACGAGTCCGTACATATAAAATTTACCAAAATTGAAGTCCAATTGGCCCTCCAAATTCCATTTTTACATTATAACCTCTCAGGCCCTAACTTACCCCATTTTGGTGAATTTCCACTAATTTCCATGATAAATCTACCATAAACTCGAATAATCAGCCCAAGGGACTTACCTCCAATCGTTTCTCAGTCAAAACCCTCAAAAATTCTCGCCCAAAGCTCTCCAAGTCACTCAAAAATGGTGGAAACTACCTCTTGCTCGCGGATGAAATATAACGTTTAAAACCCTTCTGACCACAGTGACTTTCGCTTCTGCGGTCCCGCTTCCACTTATGCGGGACCGCTTCTATGGCCAAAAATCCGCTTATGCGGTTCTCACTTAAACACCAAATCTTCGCATATGAGACTCAAACTCCGCTTCTGCAGTTCTCTCAAAACCGCTTCTGCGGTAAAATGTCCGCTCCTGCGGACCCGCTGAAGCGACCATCTTCTGCTTAAGGCGGAATTACCTTAGCCCATGCCTAACCACTTCTGCGACCCCCTTATCCGCTTCTGCGGAACCACTTCGGCGGTCCATTTCCATAGAAGTAGAAATACCAGATGACAGCAACAACAGACCTGAAGCAACTTCAAAAACTCTCGTTTAACCACTCGAATTCACCTCGAGGCCCCCGCGACCTCAACCAAAAATACCAACACATCCTAACACCTCATTCAAACTTGTTCCAACCCTCAAAACACATCAAGCAACGCTAAAACCATTAAATCACATCAGATTCAAGCCTAAGTTTCTTAAAAACTTCTGAATTGCACATTCGATCAAAAACCCGACCAAAACACCTCCGAATGACCTGAAACTCTACACATATATTCAAAATCACCTAACGGAGCTATTGCAACTTTCAAAATTCCATTCTAACCCTCGGATCAAAATCTCACCTGTCAACCGGAATTCGCCAAAATACTAACTTCGCCAATTCAAGCCTAATTTTACACCGGACCTCCAAAATAACTTCCGATCACACTCCTAAATCAAAAATCATCTCCCGAAGCTAACCGAATAACCGGAATTCACATCCGATCCCTCTAACTCAATAGTCAATATCCGATTGACTTTTCCAATATAAGCCTTCCTTAAAGAGACTAAGTATCTCATTTCCTATCCAAGCCAATCCAATTCAACTCCAACACAACCAATGTCGATAATGAAACATGAAGAAGCATTAAATGGGGGAAACGGGGCTATAATACATGAGACGACGAGTCAGGTCATCACACATTTCTTGTTAATACTTGTTCTTTTGCATCATTGTGTCCTTCACTCTGAGTCAATCCTGTCAAAAAAAGCAAGACAAGATTTCAAAATCTGCTACCAGCTTTTCAGTTGCACAAAGTAGATTTGGCCAGCACACTCGATTGTTATTGTCAACATGCCTTGAGGATTCATGCAAAAGGCTTCCCAAAAAAAAGACTCGTGTCAGCCTACTTGGCGCAAGAAAGTTAATTGGTAATTCTTTGTGACAGCAAATTGCTCAAAAAGCAGGAAGTCATTCAAGATATCAGAAAAGGTCACCTAAGCAAAGATCTCCAGTTGGGATAAGGCTGTTCGAGATGCAAATACAAATGTCACTAGGTGTGAACAATCAGAGTTGGTGCAAAACAGAAGTCTCTTGAGACCGACTCAGGTTGATCGAGCAAAAGCCAAGCCGTCAAGACTCAAGCCTACAAACTAACCACCATTTTTAAAACTGACAAATTTTTCTTTGTGTGAAACTGGTACACAGCATTGCAAGGAAAATGGTTAAAAAAAGAGAGAAAAAGAAAAAATAAAAATAAAACAAAGAAAGAAAAAAAAAAGAGAAAAACCGACAAAGGGAAGTTTCTCAAATCTTTGCCTTTATTTATCTTGCTATTGTGCATAAAATCTTGCCATTGATCTTCACATTTTTCCTTCTAGGATAAAATTCCTAGTCTGATAAATTTTCTCCTAGGATAAAATTTTTAGTCTGATGAATCTTTCTCTTAAGATAACAAAAAAATAGAAAACCTAGTCTGATGAATTTTCTCCTAGGATAAAAATCTTAGTCTGATGAATCTTTCTCCTAAGATAGCAGACCTAGTCTGATGAACTTTATCCTATGATCAAAAACTTTGTCTGATGAATCTTTTTTCTAAGATAGAAAACCTAGTCTGATGAATTTTCTCCTAGGGTAAAAATCTTAGTCTGATGAATCTTTCTCCTAAGATAGCAGACCTAGTCTGATGAAATTTTTCTTAGGATCAAAATCTTAGTCTGATGAATTTTTCTCATAAGATAGAAAACCTAGTCTGATGAATCTTTCTCCTAGGATCAAAATCTTAGTCTGATGAATCTTTCTCCTAGGATCAAAATCTTAGTCTGATGAATCTTTCTCCTAAGATAAGAAGAAAAAAAAGACTTAGTCTGATGAATCTTTCTCCTAGGATCAAAATCTTAGTCTGATGAATCTTTCTCCTAAGATAGAAAACCTAGTCTGATGAATCTTTCTCCTAGGATAGAAATCTTAGTCTGATGAATCTTTCTCCTAAGATAAAAAACCTAGTCTGATGAATCTTTCTGCTAGGATAGAAAACCTAGCCCGATGAATTTTCTCCTAGGATAATAATTTTTTAAAAAAAAAGAAAGAAAGAAGGGAAGTATAAATTTGAAAGAAAAAAAAGATGGGTCATTTTTTTGTTTTATTAAGATTATCAATGTTTAGTTTTAGTGAAATCAGTGGCCCCGCCTGGAGAATAGGGTCAATTTTTATTTTAATCAAGCTTAGTTTATATTTTCTGTAAGCTCAGTCACTTTTAGGAGACGCACATCCTACTCTAATCTTTAGTTTCCCCCCATCATTGCATCAATAGTATAAGTGGTTTATAATATTGCTAACAACTCACAAATCTTCCTAGTGCAAATTGGGGCAGAAAATTTTCTTTTTGTTTTATCTGTTTTGTTGTAATCAGGCGCCCATCTAGAAAAAAGGGAATTCACTTCAGAATGCAATTCAAGTCAGCAACAAAAGAAGCTCACGTCAAGAATGCGAATCAGAAGTTCGAGATGATCAACAGAAGTTAGTCATGATCAAGAATTAAAAAAAAAAGTGAATCCAAATGCAGGAATTGATGAAGATGGGAGTTGATCAAGACATGGATGAGGTCACAAGCTCTGCATGTCCCGTCTTGATTTGAAAAAGCTGAAGAAGATTGAACCAATACATGCAGCTAACAAGCATCAAGATTCATATCAGAGTCCGCACGAAGAACCAACCAAGACAAGATCAAACTTCATAAGACTCATAGATAGGAATCTTGTAACTCGTAGCTGATAGGCTTAGTTAGTCTTTTCCATTTTTGATTTTGATGTAATAACGGGACCACGGACCGGAACCTCGACGGAACGACACTTCACTCGACTCTCGAACTCATCACTCCATCACCTTATCCACTTCTAAACTATACGCGACCCGATTCCTTTATAACCCGGGATATGTAGGATGTCCAAAACCAGGACTCTGTTGCGCCTTTCCTTTTTATTTTCTTCCTCTTTTGAATAATGATATGGTCAAAAATTAGTCAAATGGTTCACTTTATCTTTGCCCGAAAACTCTTCATGTTTCCGAGCAAAGAGGGACAGCTATGAACACCTAATTTTTGACCATTTTTAAATTTATTCCCGCTCACTACCCACTTTTTTCACTTTCTCCACTCTACCCACTTCCCCCACTTTCCCCACTTACTACTCCACTCTCCATTATTCCCCACTCACTACTCCACTCTCCATTGTTCCCCACTCTTTGTCCCTCACTACTCCACTCTCCATTGTTACCCACCCACTCCCCACTCATTCTTAAATAATACACACAATACACACAAAAGAGGGACATCATTTGTTTCCCATCCTCCTTCTCAGATCTTCATAGCCCTTTTGTTCTCAATTTAAGATTTCCAAGCATTAAAATGGATAGGAGAGAGCTATATACACTAGATATATACTAGAAATACAGTCGATATACACGAGCAGCCATAAACGACCCCCCACCCTCACGTCTTTCCTTCTTGACTCCACTCCAAAACCCAAACAATGAATCCTGCCGGAACCAGTAGCTCGCCGGAAAACACTTACACATAGCCACAAACACGCACAGAAACCAAAAATGACAGCAGCGAACCAGCGGAATATTGTGAGCACGAGAGGAGCCTGAATCTGATTTCAAGCTTTGCTTGGCTTTCAGTTATTATCCATTTATTATCTTTTGAAATCGTGACTGATATACTACTGAGATCGAAGATTTGGTTCGAGGTTGTCCAGGTGAGATCCATTTGAGGTCCGGATTCCGGTTTTCGTAGCGATGTTCTGAGCGTTTGGTTTTTGTATTGGCACATCTCATTTTCTAGATAACGTGTTTAATTTTAAAGCTGCAATTTCAGGTACGTTTCTTCTTTTACTTTATTTCACACTAAGAATTGAAGCCATGAGAGGAGCCGTGTTAAGATCAGTCAAAAGTTTTGTTGATTCACATTGTTTTGGTTTATAGATTTCAGTTGTTGTCCTCCTTATAGTTTCATTTAGTGAATCTTCCGTGTTGGAGTTTGGTTAAGTTCAGGATGTGTTTGATTCTCTGTTTAAGAACTTTATAGGTATTAATATTGATCATTAAAGCTAAGCTAAATTCATCGATAAAGATTCTGCACGGGAATTAGCTCCTTGTCTTAAAATTTGGTTTAGATTAGTCTGGTTCACACCTTAAGTCCTAAATTTTGAATCTCTGCCTTATGTTTAAATTGTATGTTCCGTGTGCTTTCTTCCCCGGCAGCTTGGGTTGAAATCTATGAAATTATTAAAAAGTCTTTAGTTGGCCGAGTCTCACAACCGGAAGTGCTCAAGCAGGCGTTGGTTTGTCAATGTTTGAATTCGTATTTTAGTTGATGAAATTGGAGTACATAGATTCATTGTTAGGAGGAATAGAACACTGAATTTCTTAAAACAAAATTTAATATGACGTTGTGCAGTGGTATTGCTTTGTTCTTTGAAATCAGTTTATATTTGCTAGATGAGTTTGTTTAAGTTTGGCATGAAAATACTCTAGAATCTCCTTTACTTTTTCCTAATGGGCTAAGAACCATAGTCCTTACTAAATATGTTTAGCTACAGTAAATAATTTCATAGTAAAGATCATCTTGAAAATGTTGGTCATATGGGATTTTGGAGTTTCTAGCAACATGTGTTCTATGCGTCGTTCTTGTGGCAGTTAGTTTCAAGAATTAGTTTAAATGATTTAGTGCATTTGTTAGTGGGTTCATGAAGTTCTAATTAGTATTTTACGGATTGCATTTGGGTCTAGATATAAGTTAATTCATTTTCTTAATTAATAAAGAATGTTCCATGAAAGTTAAGTTCAAAGTAGTTAAATCTTATACTTTTCTTCAATAATTTTTATAAATCCATTAGCCTCACAATAAGCTCAAATTGGCTTTAAGAATATTCATGACCATGCGTAGTTTGCTTCGTTGAGTACAATCCTGTGAAATTAGAATTCGAGGCGTGCCACTTAGTGGAATTTCTATGGCCCTTGCAAAGTTGCAAACGCGTAGTTGCTTTAGGCGCGTTATTTTAATAACTTACTTTCCTAAACTCGGGTGCATATTTATGTGACCCAAATCCAAATCTCAACGATGTTAAAATATGTCAAAAACTACGGGTACATTTATGTGACGTGGTTCAAGACGTATTTTAATAACGCTGTAATTTTCTCTAAAAGTGAATAAAAGCGGTTAAAGTTAAAATTGCACATAGGTTCAAAATATTTTAAAATCAGATAATTAAGCCGAATATAACAGTTGAGCGACCGTGCTAGAACCACGGAACTCGGGAATGCCTAACACCTTCTCCCGAATTAACAGAATTTCTTACCCGAATTTTTGGTTCGCGGACTATAAAACAGAGTCAATCTTTCCTCGATTCGGGATGCTAAATCGGTGACTTGGGACACCATAAATCTCTTAAGTGGTGACTCTGAGTCTTTTAATAATATAATCCCGTTTCGATTGTCCTTTAATTTAAAAAAAACTCCCTTTATTATACCTTTTTAGGGGTGTAATATAAAAAGGAGGTGTGACAATCTCCATTGTGAAGATTAAACCATGGCCTTGTAAACCCATCTCTAACCACGACTGGATGGAAGGTCCATCGTGGTTTGCTGGGATGTGTACACTAACAGAGTTGTTATGTGTGGTAGTTGAGGGCCTTGCATGATCAATCTTGGAAGATGAAAAAAATGATTATTGTCCAGATCTCTCAGATAAGTGTTAATTGAATTTGGTAGAAAGGTTGGTCATTGCATGGTTACTATCTGTTGGAGTATGAGATAAAGTTGATATGTTAGAAGATTTTATAGGCTTTGCTGAATTTGAAAGAAGGTGTTGTGAAGCAGAGGAAATCTCCTGACGATATTCACATGGAAGATAATCATTTGGTTTATCTGGGAATTGAGTTGGCTAGTTTGATGGCAGACATAGTGTACTGTAGCATGCAAATTTGCTTTGCTACTATCAACATGTAATCCATCTGTAATTGAATGGTCATGTGAAGAAGTAGATTTGTTGATTTGGTATTGGGTAGAATTATTAATGGACTGTTGCTCTATATGGAGTTCCTTAGGTGGCGTGTTTGAAGAGATAGGCATGTTCTGAGAGGTTATGTCTATTAGAGGTGTAGTAGGTGCTAATGAGTTACGATTAGAAATAGGATTTATATGATTGATGAAAAGGGACGGCCAAAGTTTAGTAGAATTATCCCCTGGTGAATCTGTTTCGGGCTTGGTTATTGTAGAATTCGTTATTGGGCCTATTAGTGTGGAAGTGTCCAACTCCATATTCATGCAAATCAGCCAATTTGTCATATTTATTACCAAGAAGCTTATTAGTTGGCTCAGTGTTAGAGATTTTATGTGCCTCAGTAGGCCCAGCAATAGGCCCAATAACAATAGAAGACTGGCCAGGCCCAAAATTAGCAGGTGACTTTCCTGGATGTTGCCTAGCTTGACTGCCTCCAGCGCCGCCCTGTTGTTGGTTTGATGTCGGTTAGGGTTGTGTCGTGATAGTAGTTTCTTTGGAAAATCAACAATTTCCCATGCAGACTCTTGGCATGTTTCTGGAGTTGATGGGTTAGAAGTGGAAATAGTGTTGGAACTAGTATTGGAGTGTATAGGTAGTAGCAATTTATGTAGGCATGTACAAATCTCTCACACTTTGTGCACAGCAAATTGAGCCCCTTATAAAGTAGCATCTGGTAATAGTGTCCAATGAGTAAATGAGTTTTAAGAGGTTTCTCAAGGGCCACTTCAATATATATTCGAGCATACTTTCCCCTAGCAGTAGAGGAGGTAGATGCATCAACCTTCAGTAGTGAACCTAGTTTAGAACCCACCTTTCTTAGAATTGCTCATCATAAAATTCTGTTGGAAGTTCCGATAGACGAACCCATATATCTGAGTACGTAAGTTGTATAGAGGATGCATCGGATTTAGTCTCCCATTTTCGAACAGACAAGAAATGATTTAAAACAAACCAGCGACCTTCATGCAGTGCCTTAAGCATATTTTCCTCCTTTTGAAATTTGATCAAGAAGCAATCTGAGCTCAAATCTATTAAAGGAAGATCCTCAGTTGGCTTTCATAGTCCAACCGGTTTAGCATGCAAAATTTTGTGAGTTATTTTTCAACCAAAAAGCTTAACAATTACTGAGTATTTTGCCAGGGCTTATATAATCGACATTTATCTTCAGCAGTGATAGGAATAAATATGCTTTCATCTTGATTGGTTGCAATACTCCCATCCTCTAAGTCAAAGGAGTGTGTAATACACTGTTGGATATGAGGAGTTGTTGATTGATGTTTATTAGAGATTAAGGCTTGAAGGAAGGAAGATGGAAGATTGGTGTGTATCTTATAATCAATTTGCATAGTTCCTATATCTGGTGGTTCTGTAAGTTGTTAGTAGCGAGACTTGGTGGTATATGATTATTCATGGCTAGTGAGTTAGTTAGTGTTTGTTGTATATGAGGTATGAAGAAAGGAAGAAGGATAGGCTGTGTAGTTGTGTTAGAGAGAGAAGCTAAACTTGTTGGTATATGATTATTCATGGCTAGTGAGTTAGTTAATATTTGTTGTATATGAGGTATGAAGAAAGGAACTAGGCTGTGTAGTTGTGTTAGAGAGAGAAGCTCTTACATCTTTCTAAAATTTCCAAAAATTGACCATTGTTTCGTAGCTCCCTACTTCTCTTCTAGTAATATACGTATATATTTTCTTATTCTGGAAATATATTTTTCTATACTTATATAATACTGTTTAAAATTCTTCAGTTGTCTAAATTTATCAATAATTTTTTGAGTGTTATTTATTTATAATATGTTGTTTATTAATTAATATAATTTATAAATATTATAAAATTATCTTTATCCGTCTCTTTTCGTACATTCATTTCTACTATATATATAATTAATTTTCTCATTTTATATTTACTGAAAATTTAAGTAATATTATTTTTTTACTAAATTATAATTTTAAATTCATCAAAAGTATAAAGCAATAAGCATTTTATTATTTTTATAAAAAACATACTAATTTTTTAATAATTAATAAAATGTGTTTTATATATAATAATATATTATCTTATGTATAATATCCTAATAGTTTCTTTATACTTTTGTATTTTTCATATGAAATTATGAGTTCTATTTATTAATTAAATTTTCCTATATGAGAAATTTAATAGTATATGTATTTTTATGATATCATTTAATTTTATTTTTAGTGTTCTTCATTTATGGCTATTTGTTTATTATGATTTTAATTATGTGTGCATGTACGACTTTACTCGTAATAACTCTAATTATTTTTATAAATCTTTTATATATATATTT
>MU715560.1:200815-217445 GCA_026770625.1 Nicotiana glauca | reverse complement strand
CATCACTCATAAGGCCTGAAAGCCTCCTCACATCACTCACAAGGCCTGAAAGCCTCCTCACATCACTCACAAGGCCTGAAAGCCTCCTCACGCCACTCAAGCCACCTCATGGAATATAAGATATCTCAGGCCCTCGGCCTCATATCACTCAGCATATCCTCACATATGGCCCTCAGCCTCACTCAGTCCAAAAATAATTACAAGCCCCTCGGGCATTTGTAAATCGGTAGTTCTCAGCCAAAAATATCATTTAGAAATATCATTTAAGTTTTAGAACTGAGTAAACTTGGCTGAGTTTGTAAAATAGTAGATATTAACAGGACTGTGTTCAAATAATAAGTCAGAACAGTGAGGAAACAGCGATAAAATCCCCGAAGGGTTCAAATAATTGGCACAAAGCATACATATGGCAATCAGCCCAAATCATGATAATAACAAATAAGTTTCGATCAAATAAGCGATAAAATCATCAATCGGGACGGATCAAGTCACAATTCCCAATGGTGCTCTACCCCATGCTTGCTATCTGGCATGCAAGTCACCTCAATATAGCACTACAATGTGCAATCCGAGGTTTCAAACCCTCGGGATATCATTTACAATCATTACTCACCTCGAACCAGCGAAATCGCTAGCTCGCGATGCCTTTACCCCTCGATTCGGCCTCCACGCGCGTCAAATCTATCCAAAGACATAGTGAATATATCACAATATGTCAAGGGAACAAAGCCCAAGCAAAAACAAACAATGACGAGCACAAATCCCGAAATTACCAAAATCCGAGCCCCAGACCCACTTCCCGAAACTCATAAATTCTTACACCAACGGGTTCTTTATCTCTCCACGAGTCTATACATATAATGAAAACCAAAATCAGAGTCCAAATGACCCCTCAAATCCCAATTTGAAATATTAAAACTCAAGCCCTAGTTCTTCCCTTTTTTTGCTAAGTTTCCATGGATTTCATGGTCAATTCACAATAAAATCGTGTTTTTAGTTCATAGGACTTACCTCCAATCAACCCCAGTCGAAACCCTCTTCAATTCCCGTCCAAAAGCTATCAAGGACGTTCAAAATGGTGGAACAATAGCTTAGCTCGTGGAACAAACAATGAAACTTTTAAAACCCTTCTGCTAGGCATTTTTCGCATCTGCGATCCGATTACCGCTTCTGGGGCCTCCGTTTCTATGGCACTTCACTGTTTGCCCAGGACCGCTTCTGCGGTCTAAATCCACATTTGCAGCTTCTGCTTCTGTGAAAATTTCCTTATGTCCAATTCCGCACCTGCGATGCCCATGCCGCATCTGTGACACCGCAGATGCATCTCCTTGTCCCCATCTGCGGCAACCAACCTTCCCAAAAAAAACTCGGACCTACGACCACTTACCCGCATCTGCAAGACCGCACCTGCGGTCCCTTTTCCACAGGTGCGGAAATACCAGCAACAACAAATCTTTAGCAATAATACAAGTCCAAAATTCATCCCGATAGCTATCCAAAATCACCCTGAGGCCCCCGAGACCTCAACCAAAAGTTCCAATCCATCCTAAAACATCATTCAAACTTGCTCCAATCATCAAAACACCTCAAACAACACCAAAACCATCAAATTACATCTGATTCAAGCATAAGTTCTTCAAAAACTCCCGAAACACGCATTCGATCAAAAACCCAACCAAACGATGTTCGAATGACCTGAAACATTGCACACATATCCCAAATCACTTAATGAAGCTACAGGAACTCTTGGAATTCCAGTCCGACCCTCGGATCAAAATCCCACCTATCAATCGGAATTCGCCAAAATACTAACTTCGCCAATTCAAGCCTAATTCTACACCGAACCTCCAAAATCACTTCTGATTACACTTCTAAGTCACAAATAATCTAATGAAGCTAACCAAATCATTAAAACTCTGATATGAGCTCATATACGAATAAGTCAACTCACGATCAAACCTTTCAAATTCAAAGCTTTCAACTGAAACTGTTCTTTCAAATTCATTCCAAATCATCCCGAAAACCAAAACCAACAATCTACATTAGTTATAATACCTAACACGGGGCAAGTCATGCCTGAGAACTGGCAATGAAAGTGCAAAAGTTCAAAATGACCGGTCGGGTCGTTACACTATGACACCAAGTTTTGGGTGATTAAGGCTTGAGTAGTTGTAATAGATACATATTTCTGAGATTTTATTGTTTTCTTCCGCTTAATTTAAATTTCCACTGTTTATACATTAGCGCTTTATGTTTGTTAAAAAGAAATAATTGGATAATGAAGTAATTTTTCTTAAAGGATTGGCTTGCCTAGCTCACATTAGTAGGCACCATCACGACTCCCGAGGGTGGAAAATCCGAGTCGTGACATATTGGTATCAGAGCTCTAGGTTACATCAGTGTCACAGTTCAAAGACAAGCTTAGTAGAGTCTGAGGGATCGGTACAGAGACGTCTGTATTTATCCCCAGAGGCTACAGAGATAGGAAAATTTCATATCTTTTCTTTCCTGTCGTGCGGTTTGGTTTCTCAATACTGATTGAATTTATATTATATTCTCTCGCAGATGCCGAGAACGTGCGCTTCCTAACCAGTAGCCCGAGCCCTCAGTAGCAGCTCCCACGAGGGGCAGAACTCAGCCCAGGGCAGCAACACCAGCAGCAGAGCGTCAGGTAGACTTCGATGATGAGGTTCCGGCCCTAGCAACTCCGGTGGGCCCAGCTCAGGTCCCAGAGGGGTTTATTGTTACCTAGTACTCCAGGATGATCTGGTCCTTCTAGTGGGCCTTATGGAGAGTGTCACCCGGGCAGGCTTGCTTCCTGTAGAACTAGCCGTCTCTCAGGCTGGAAAAGGAGCCCAGACTCCTGCTACTCGCACTCCGGAGCAGGTAGCTCCCCAGTTTCAAACTCTAGCATTTTAGCTAGGTGTGGTAGCTACGGCCGATGATGGAGCACCTATGTCTGCCGATACTTTGTGGAGATTGGACAGGTTCTCCAATCTCTTCACTACCACGTTCAGCGGTGCATCTTCTGAAGATCTCGGGGATTTTCTAGGCAACTGTTATGAGGTTCCTAGGAATATGGGGATATTTGAGACCAATGGGGTCGATTTTGCTACTTTTCACTTGCTTGGATCCGCCAAGACTTGGTGGAGAGATTATTTCTTGGCAAGAGTAGCCGGATCACCAGCTTTTACTTGGCAGCGATTTACTTAGCTATTTCTGGAGAAGTTCCTCCGCATCACTAAGAAAGAGGTTTATCGGAGGCAGTTCGAGTGTCTCCAGCAGGGTTCTATGACTGTCACCCAATATGAGACCAGATTCGTCGACTTGGTTCGTTATGCTCTTATTATACTTCCCACCGAGAGAAAGAGGGTGCAGAGGTTCATTAATGGACTTATTCAGCTGATTCGTCTTCAGATGGCTAGGGAGACTTGGAGTGAGATATCTTTCCAGGAGGCGGCCAATGTGGCCTGGAGAGTTGAGATGGTTCTATCACAGGGAGGTGGTCATGGGACAGACAAGAGGCCTCGTCATTCAGGCCGATTCAGTGGTACCTCGTCTGGAGGTTGGGACTCGTATGGTAGAGGCCATCCTCTTAGGCCTTTTCAACCGGCACTTCAAATTTCTCATGGTGCTTCAGTTGGCCGTGGTCCTCAGATGAAACATTCTGATCAGCAGTCCTACAGTTCACCACCAGATCCTATTAGTGCACTGCCGCTTCATAGTTTTTGGGGTAGTTATTCAGGTCATCAGGGTCAGCAGTCTCAACAGCCGAGGGCTTGTTACACTTGTGGTGATGTGGGTCACATTGCTAGGTTTTGTCCTCGAGCACCGAGTAGCTCTCAGCATTAGGGTTCCCGTGCCATGGTTCAGGCACAGAGTGTTCCACAGCCCGCCTAGTAAGCTAGAGGTGGAAGTAGAGCTCCTAGAGGTGCAGCTCAGGCCACTAAAGGGGCCGTCTAAGAGATGTGGTTCAGGGTGGTGGGCCATAGCCCCGATGTTATGCTCTTCCAGCCAGGCTCGAGGCTGAGGCTTCCAATGTAGTTATTACAGGCACTGTTCTGTTTTGTGATAGAGGTGCTTCAGTGTTATTTGATCTAGGGTCTACATACTCATATGTGTCATCTTATTTTGCACTATATCTTCTCATGCCTAGTGATTCTCTGAGTGCTCCTATTTATGTGTCTACACCGGTAGGTGCTTCTATTGTGGTAGATCAAGTCCATCGTTCATGTATAGTTGTGATTGTAGGTCTTAATACTCGTGTAGATTTGCTTCTTCTGGACATGGTTGATTTTGAAATCATATTGGGGATGGACTGGTTATCACCTTTTCACGCTATCTTGGATTGTCATGCCAAGACTGTGACCTTTGCCTTATCGGTTTTACCTCATTTGGAGTGGAGTGGGACTCCTGGTCATTCTACCGGTAGTGTTATCTCCTATGTGAAGGCTTGGCATGTGGTCGAGAAGGGTGTTTATCCTATGTTGGTTATTCTAGGGCCAGGTTCCTTCTATTGAGTCTGTGCCCATAGTTTGTGAGTTTCCTGAGGTATTCCTTTCAAACCTGCCAGGTATGCCACCCGACAAGGATATTGACTTTTGCATTGATTTGGCTCCGGGCACTAGGCCCATTTCTATTCCACCGTATCGTATGCTCCCCCTTCCGAGTTGAAAGAGTTGAAGGAGCAGTTACAAGACTTTCTTGAAAAAGGTTTCATTAGATCGAGTGTGTTGCCTTGGGGTGCGCCAGTTTGTTTCTAAAGAAGAAGGACGGATCGATGCAAAAGTGTATAGATTACCGGCAATTGAACAAGGTTACAATCAAGAATAAGTATCCGCCATCGAGGATTGATGATTTGTTTGATCAGCTTCGGGGTGCCAAAGTATTTTCAAAAATTGACTTGAGATCTGGCTACCACCAGTTGAGGATTAGGGCATCTGATGTCCCTAAGACAACTTTTCGCACTCGGTACGGGCATTATGAGTTCTTGGTGATGTCATTCGGTTTGACAAATACCCCAACAACTTTAATGGATTTGATGAACCGAGAATTCATACCTTATTTGGATTCATTCGTGATAGTCTTCATTGATTATATTTTGATATATTCCTGCAGCTGGGAGGAGCACGAGCAACATCTTAGAGTGGTTCTTCATACTTTGAGGAATAGTTAGTTCTATGCTATGTTTTCGAAGTGCGAGTTCTAGTTGAGTTTTGTTGCATTCCTAGGTTATGTGGTGTCAGTAGAGGGTATTCAAGTTGATCCGAAGAAGATTGAGGCAGCCAAGAACTGGCCTAGACCAGCATCAGCTATAGAGATCCGGAGTTTCTTGGTTTTGGCAGGCTACTATCGTCGGTTCCTAGAGGGGTTTTCATCTATCGCAGCCCCGATGACCAAATTGACCCAGAAGGGTGCCCAGTTCAGATGGTCGGATGAGTGTGAGGCAAGCTTTCATAAGTTGAAGACAGCTCTGGCTACGACACCAGTGTTGGTTTTGCCCATAGGTTCTGGGCCATATACCGTTTATTGTGATGCATCTCATATTGGACTCGGTACGGTATTGATGCAAGATGGCAAGGTCATTGCCTATGCTTCGCGGCAGTTGAAGATTTGAGAAGATCTATCCGGTTCATGATTTAGAGTTAGCAGCCATAGTCCACGCATTGAAGATTTGGAGGCATTATCTATATGGCGTGGCATGTGAGGTGTTCACGAATCACAAGAGTTTGCAGTATATGTTCAAGCAAAAGGAGTTGAATTTGAGGTAGAGGATGTGGTTGGAGCTATTGAAAGACTATGATATCACCATCTTATATGACCCAGGAAAGGCCAATGTAGTGGCCAATGCCCTAAGCAGGAAGTCAGCCAGTATAGGTGGTGTAGCTTATATTTCGGTCAGTGAGAGACCGCTTGCTTTAGATGTTCAGGCTTTGGCCAATCAGTTCATGAGGTTGGATGTTTTTTAGCCCAGCCGTGTATTATCTTGCACAGTTTCTGTTCTTCATTATTGGAGTGTATCCGAGATCGGCAGTATGGTGATCCCCATTTGTGTGTCCTTAGAGACACGGTGCAGCATAGAGGTGCCAAGCAGGTTACCTTAGGTGATGATGGAGTTGTGCGATTGTAGGGTCGAGATTGATGCTAGAGGAGGCCCATAGCTCCCGGTACTCTATTCATCCTGGCGCCGCTAAGATGTATCAGGATTTGAGGCAGCATTATTGGTAGAGAAGATTGAAGAAGGATATCGTTGCATATGTGGCTCAGTGTTTGAATTGCCAGCAGGTTAAGTATGAGAATCAGAGACCCGGTGGTTCATTTCAGAATAATTAAGATACCTGAGTGGAAGTGGGAGCGTATCACTATGGACTTAGAAGTTCGATGCAGTGTTGGTCATTGTTGATAGGCTGACCAATTCAGCATACTTCATTCCTATGGCGGTCTCAAATTCTTCCGAGAGGTTAGCTGAGATCTATATCCGGGAGATTGTTCCTCTTCATGGTGTGCCCGTGTCTATCATTTAGGATCGATGTACGCAGTTTACCTCACATTTCTAGAAAGCAGTTCAGCGAGAGTTGGGCACACGGGTTAAGTTGAGCATGGCATTTTATCCTCAGACGGACGGGCAGTCCGAGCGGACCATTCAGATTTTTGAGGGTATGCTTCGATCTTGTGTCATTGAATTTGGAGGCTTGTGGGATCAGTTTTTGCCTTTAGCAGAGTTTTCCTACAATAGCAACTACCAGTCGAGTATTCAGATGGCTCCCTATGAGGCTTTATATAGTAGATGGTGTCGATCTCCGATGGGATGGTTTGAGTCGGGAGAGGCTCGGTTGTTAGGTAAGTATCTAGTTCAGGATGCCTTGAACAGGTTCAGGATTATCCAGGATAGGATTCGTACAACTCAATCCAGGCAAAAGAACTATGCCGATCGCAAGGTTCGTGATTTAGCATTCATGGTCGGTGAGCGGGGTGCGTACTAAACTGATAGACAAATGTACCTGCCTCAGATCCTGTACAATTAAGTACAAAAGTGTAGTATAAGTACATAAACAATATATACCAAGCAAGTATCCCGTATAATCTCGAATAAGCAGAGACGAGAGGTCGACTTGACACTTACTAGTGTTAAATAATGTAATAAAGTGTTCTGCTCGGCATGATAGTTACAATAAATCAACAACATGCAGCAAGGGATAATAACTCATGTCCTTAACAATTTTCCGTACACATTTCAAGTATTTGGCAGAACAAGTCATGGATAAGATTTCACATATATATAAGTTTCATGAGCACATTATGCCGAGGTTGACGACCCAATCCAACATAAAATAACTTGTGCACTGCCAGAGGGTCGAATGGCGCGAACCATAGATGTATCTATTTCTAGTGAGACGATCGGCTCGATCCACAAATATCAATTAATATCAAGAATCACATGAATGCACATTTATTTCTAAATAACTTCATACAAGTGTCCAACAAGTATATCTATGCTGGGGACTCACAATAATCAGGCTCCCCTTCTCTCTAGGGTGAACATGTATAGTAATCCTATCACAATTCATCATCCGTAATTCCAGATTTCTCCAAGGTAAGGTCACAATATTAGTCCCAAAAGAACACCCTTCTCATTGTGATCAATCTCACTTTGATTTTATCCTAAACTCTTAAACCAAACGCAACAGATCTTGAATTCCTTAATCGAGTTACTGTAGCATCAGTCTTTCATTGGCTTTTCATTAACAAACACTAATGTTGCTGCCTACTGTAAAGGGAAGTGTTTGGATTTGTTGGATGCTTTGCTTCATCGGTAGATAAATTGCAATAGTTCTTAACACTAATGTAGCAGCGATTTACATTAAAGAAAATCTGCAGATTTATTTCACATTATTAAGGTGATGTTACTGAAGGTCATGGTTGCATAAGAGATTACGTAACTAGCCTTTCTTGATACGTGATCTTATTTTAAGTAACTGTAGCATCATCTTTTTATCAAAAGATACTGCATTGTTATTCAAGTTTTTATGGTTCTACAGAATTACTACAGTAGGTCGATGTAAGTTACACTTTGCTGAACAATTGAACATTGTACAGTTCTATTGTCGAGATCCACTGAGGTCGTCCATGGCCTCTCCGGCCGACGACCAGCCTTCCGAAATGGCTGGTTAGACCTCCCAAGTGTCTCCAACGATCCCTACCAATAACATAACTCACAACAAGTCTATCGATTATGCTGCAGTGTTAAAACTTGATGCGATCAACAATGCTGCCCAGAAAAACTCTTCAACTGCATCGAATGTGGAACCTATTCCCCTTAGAAGAGCTACGTTCCTTCAAGGTTAGCCTATGGTGAGATTTACAGAAGTAGAATTGGAATGAATGAATGTAATCGAAGTTTTGCAGCATGTTGTGGTTTGTAAATTTTCTTATGGATGGCCAGAACTGCAAGAATTACGTAGAATTGTTTCAATGCAATGTGGAATTAAGGGCGAGTGTAATATAGGATATCTTTGAGACATGCATATTTTGGTTCGACTAACATTATGGCAGGATTTCATCAAATTTTCCTCGAAAGGTGTTTATTATGTGACAAGTTTGGACAAGAATATAAGTTGAGAACTTTGATATATGATGCTAAATTTAAAGCAGGAGAGGAAACACCTAAGGTAATGGCGTGGATTTCTTTCCCAAATTTATTGCCAACATATTTTGTTAAAGAATGTTTATTTTCAATGGCTTCTATTGTGGGAAAGCCATTACACCTCAATCTTGCTACAATTAATAAGACAAGGCCAAGTTGTGCAAGAGTTAAGGTGTTAGTCGACCTGCTAGGTGATCTTCCTAATAAGGTGCGTATGGATATTGCTAATGATATCACAGGGGAGGTGAGAACTGAATGGGTGACGATTAGATATGACTATCTACCAAAGTACTGTAAAGAATGCAAGTTGCAAGGACATGACATATTGGAATGTTGGAGAGTTCATCCTGACCTAATGGAAAACAATTCAGCTCAAAACAAGCAGAAAGTTGAAAACAACAAGGAACACACTCGGCTGCATCATTACCAACCATTGATGATCTTAACAAGTTGCAAAGTATTAGGCAATGTGAATCCATCTGAGGAACAATGGAAGGAGGTAAGAGAAAATCGTCCTAAAAAATCGGCAAATCAAATTGCTACAGGGAATGAAATTATACCTGTTGATCAAGCTAAAGGGCAGCAGATGCAAAGACCTGGTAGTTCTACTCAATTTAATGATACATCAGCAAAGGAAATCATGACAGCTAATGGTAATGTGTAGCAACCTAAAGTGTCTAGTGATAATCAGAAAAGTAGTGGTGCAAAGGGTAAGGAAATTGTCCCAGTTCCTGGAAATGAGCAGCAAAGAAATGTTAAAACAAGGGAGAAACTAACTTCAGATGATGCATTAGACAATCAAACTACATCAGATACAAGGAACGATATTGTTCCAGTTTTGGAACAGTTTCAGACAAATAACAAGTTTGCTGCCTTGGAGAATGAAGAGAATGATACAGAAGTTGATGATTGAGCTATGGTGTATACAGTACAAAATCCAACCCCTATCTATCAGACAATTGGGAAGCAATTGAATCCAACAGCTCCTATATATATTCCCAAATCGCCTGCCAATAAAAAAACAAAAGAAACTAACATTACAAAGGATCATGTAGCAAAAAATAAACAGGAGAAGCAGAATGAAACCACTAATCAATGGGTGAACAAATCTATTATAACCAACAAGGTTGCCTTGAATCAATCATGCCAAGACATACCTTCACAGACTTTTCAGAATGAAGCAATAGCTGAGCAGCAACTCTTACTGGAAAAAGTTGACTGGACAGGGGAAAATTATGGCATAATTAGAGGGAGGAAGATCCATATGAAGGTGATCTATTAGAAAGATATGAAGAGGAAGATAATGCAATAATGGAAGCTGCTGAGCCACAAGAATAAGAAACCATTATCAATGATAAGAAGAGCAAGGGTGAGAAGAAGACAATAAAACAAAATTATGCTTTAGTGGAGAATTGGAGTTCAAGCAATAAAGCTCCAACTATAGCCAATAATCCCAATGCCAACAAAGATGCTACAATACCAATATCGACTCCCAATATTTCCAATCCAAATATGCCTGAGGTGGAACCAATTACTGGTGAGCAACTGGATCCTGGTGATTATGGTGGAGGTAAGGAACAATTGCATCCAGCCGGGGGTTTTAGAGATGAGAAACACTTTACATACTTTGGTGCTTGGTGGAGATGAAGAGAACCTACAAATAGACAAGGTAATGGAACAATCAGGCAAGGAAAACGCAACAGATAATACTAGTAACAAGAAGCAGCCCAAATCATGACAGATGCAGGCAAGCGCATGATGCAGAACTTAACAGAAAACAAGATTGTTACAGGCAAAGAAAGAGACTTAGATAAAGAATCAACTTGTCAAAACTTCAAAAATGTTGCTAGACAAGGAGACCTATCCCCCAGATTCATGGACAGAGGAAAATCAAGTGGTAGGGGAAGAGAGAAGAAAGTGAAGGAGATCTCTAATGTTCAGCCAGCTGGGATTCAAACAAGGAGGACTTTGACAAAATCTATCAATTAGAAATGCATGCTATAATATGGAATAATAGGTCAGTCAACACTCAAAGAGCCTTTGAAATACATATAACAATGCATAGACAATACCATTGTGATTTCATAGGACTGATGGAGCCAATGCAGCAATCAAAGAAGTTAGATATGTACAGGAGGCAGATTGACTTTGAACAGGACTTTGTGAATATTCTAACAAGATCTGAGCTTTTATAGATGGAAAATATGATGTGACAGTAGTGATCAATTCAGTGCAACAATTAACTCTGAAGCTTTATGACACAGAAGAACAAAAGGAATTTATGCTAACTCTGATATATGTTAAATGTGATCACATTGAGAGAATTGAATTGTGGGACTCTCTTTACTACCTAGCTAATGATATGAATATGACATGGCTAGTAGGAGGGGATTTTAATGTAATTTGGGATGAAGAGGAGAAGTTTGGAGGGCTTCCAGTACCAATACATAAAGTTGATGACTTCAGGCACTGCATAAATACATGCAACTTATCAGATCTTGGCTTTAAAGGAAGCATATATACTTGGTGGAATGGTCGTGCAGAAGAAGATTGTATTTCCAAGAGATTGGATAGGGTGTTTACCAACTTTGAAGATCAACAGATATGGCAAGGAATGGAGGTCACGCATCTGTCCAAAATTGGGTCTGATCATTTCCTACTTCTCATAACATACAATCCAGAAACAGTTCCTATAAAGAAAAGCTTTAGGTTTTTGAAATTTTGGACTGAACATGATTCCTTCAAGTCAGTGGTACAGGAGAATTGGCAAGCTGATTTTCATGCAAATCCCTTCTGTTTATTCAATCACAAGATAAAAAAAACTGAAGAGAGCATTGTCTATATGGGGTAGAGCTACATTTGGAGACATTTTTCAAAAGATAGCTAGCTTGGAGGAGGTAGTTAGAGTGTATGAAGCTCAATTTGAATTAAATCCTACTCTGTAGAATAGGGAAAGACTTCAAAAGGTGCAAGCTCAACTATTAAAGTTTTTGGCTCTGGAGGAGAAGTTTTGGAAATAGAAATCTGGCATGAATTGGTTCAGTGATGGAGATAAAAATACAAAATTCTTCCATGCACATGTGAATGGGAGAAGAAAGAGACTACAACGGAAAAGAATTCAAGATGCACAAGGAAACTGGATAGATGATAGAGAAGAAGTGGCTAATGAGGCAATACAATTCTTTCAAAAACAATTTCATGAAGATGTTATTCCTTAAAATTTTGAAATCATTGACCATGTTCCACAAATGGTGACTGCAGAACAAAATGGGGAGTTATTGAGGCAGCCTACTAGAGAGGAGGTCAAGAAAGCAGTATATGAACTCAATGTGGATAGTGCACGAGGCCCTAATGGTTTTAATGGTAACTTCTATCACAGTAGGGGTGTGAAGCAGGGTGACCCCTTATCTCCTACTCTCTTTATACTTGTAGTAGAGGCTTTGTCAAGGGGTTTAAAGAGTCTGCATACTAACCTTTATTTCTGTAGCTTTGGGCTTTCAAAGTGGAGTCCTAAGATAAATCATTTGGCATATGCAGATGATACAATTATCTTTTCCTCCTCCGATGAAATATCATTGCAGTTAGTCATGCAAGTTCTGGTAGCCTATGAAGTAGCTTCAGGGCAACAGATAAACAAGTCCAAATCTGTAGTCTACATGCATCACCTATCTAATGAAATAGTGTTTAGAAAGGTTGAAATGGTGACAGGAATTAGAAGATAGGAATTCCCACTCACATACCTTGGTTGTCCCATTTTCTATGCTAGAAGGAAGATGGAGTTTTACAATGATATGTTGAATAAGGTACTGGATAAGATACAATCGTGGAAGGGTAAAATTCTATCTATTGGGGGAAGGGCAATACTGATCTCCCATGTCTTGCAGAGCATGCCTATACACCTTTTGTCAGCTGTTAATGCACCAGTTTCTGTCATAAACAAGTTGCATAAATTAATGGCAAGGTTTTTCTAGAGTAATTCAATAGAATGAGGTAGTAGACATTGGGCTTCTTAGGATACATTATGCTTACCAAATGAGGAGGGGGAATAGGATTTAGATCTCTTCATGATGTGTCACAAAGCCTTTTCCTGTAAGCTATGGTGGAATTTCAGAACTAAGCCATCTCTATGGAGCTCATTCATGTGCCAAAAGTACTATAAGAAGCTGAATCCAATTGTAGTCCCTTGGAGAAGAGGTTCACAGATTTGGAGGAAGATGCTAGAATGTAGGGACCTCATTGCACATCAGATTCTGTGGAAACCAAAGATGGGATCTTCTTTCTTTCGGTTTGAAAACTGGACTGGACTGGGAGCTCTGTACTTTATCACTCCACCTGATTTCTTCTGTGATGAATCAATTCAAAATGTTAATGAAATGTTGTAGGACAGGAGATGGAATGATCTAAAATCAAGGCAACTGTTACCTGAAGATTTGGCTACTCATATTTTGCAACACATCAAACCACCGGGGGAAAATATGGTGCTGGACATACCCTTTTGGATGTTGGAGACAAGGGTTAACTTCAATGGGAGTTCTGCATGGGAGTACATAAGGAGGATAAAGGAACCTTGTAATGCTTATAAGATGATCTAGATAAAAGGCTTACCTTTTAAGATGTCATTCTTTATGTGGAAGGTGTGGAAGAATAAGATACCCCTAGATGATTTCTTTAGGAGACTAGGATACTTAATGGCATCTAGATGTTGGTGTTGTGTGTTGCCTCTGGAAGAAACAATACCACACTTATTTTTCACTTCTTATGCTGCTAGAAAAGTGTGGCAGTACTTTCTAACTGTTGCTGGTATTATGGTCGAGGGACTAACATTTCATCAAGACATTGTGAAGTGCTAGACTGTCTTGGTGATACCAAGATTAAAGCCTATAATACAAGCCATACCATAAATTATTATCATGCCCCAAAATCCGAGGAGCGCGACCGGCGCTCAATCGTGTAAACCCGATCGAGCAAGCCTGTTAGATCTCATTCTACCTAAAATAACTCATGAATAAATTGGAGATGGACTCCATTAATCAAATTCTATAAACATATCATTAACGCTTTCCATTTCATTTTCATTAGCAACTTCATTAGCCATATTAAAGTTATTACAAGTTTTATACATCATTGCCAAACATCAATATTTCTGTTTTAAATTCCCATGCCTGACACTACCCACAACCTGTCTACGGAGGCTCTAACTACAACTAAAGAATAATATGGAAATGCCGCCAACAAGATTCTGGCTATACCTTACACAAATACCAAAGTAAGACTCCGGGAAGAAAAGCGGCATGAGCCACGCACGGCCCCGATAGGAAAGGGGTTTACCAATACAGCTAACGGAAAATGGATAAGGCGCTACTGTCGGTAGGCTGGAGTACCTGCTATAGAACCACCTACAATCATAACACGAATGTAGTGCCCCCGACAAAAGGGACGTTAGTACATTTGAATTTTACTGGTATGTATGAAACAGCTTCATCCCAAGTAAAATTAAATAACACACAAGTAACAAATATCAATAGAATCAACGATCAAATGCACGTGAAAGAAACAATCAAAGCCAAAAAAGTTTCAAAATCTCTCCTTTTTCCCTTCAACATTATCACATCAATGATTTCACAATTTTCTCATATTTTCATTTCAATAGTGATTTCGATCACTTTCCACCCTTATTACCTTGGCCACCCTTATGACCTCTGCCACCCTTATCATCACAACCCACGCCTTATTACTTCGTGTTGTGGCACGCAACCCAATCCCACCAAACAATCACACTTCATAAACAACAATAACAATAACAACAATAAGAACAACAACAACAATAATAACAACAACAACAACAACAATTCACTAAAAATTTCCATAACCATCAGTACCATTTCCATCATTTGTTACACAGCTCTTATCACACAAACACATTCACACACCCATATTTGGTTTGTTGCCATTTACTTGCACCATCATATCGGAAGACTTAACCAACAATGTTCAAAGCACATTAATCACAAGAATTCACAAATAGTTCACATAAGTAAACACCAACTTCCATGTCGACATTCTCAAGCTTTTACAAACTTTGAATATAACAAGATAGGCACATCAAATCACTTCCCACAATCATATATAACTTGGTGGTGTGGAAATCCACTAAGGCAATCAATGCACATATTTTCATACAAGGTACACATACCGTATGCTCGTCACAACAAGGGGATTCTACAAGAGTTAAAGTTAGCCGTACATACCTCGTTTAAGCTTTCCTTAAGTTACTACAACATTTCGAAAGTTCTAGCAATTCCAATCTAGTTCGAGACATAACAAAATTGAACACAAATTAGAAAGGTATTCATGGTTTCAGCTCATTTGAGCATTTCATCAAATACTAGTTGAGCATCTTAATTTTAAATCTCTTTTTCAAGGTTTTCCTTCATTCTCCAACCAAATCTTTACTTATTTATGTTAAGCAATCTTCCCATAAAACTAAGTTGTACATGCATGTATACACAATATTAATACACCCAAGAATCATACCTCAATAACCCAACTTATACTCCAAACTCGAAATTAAAACCTAGGGTATAGAATCTTACCTCCTAGATGAAGAACTTGTGATTGGGTTCTTTGATTCTTGAAGATTGATGCAAGATTTGGATGATTTAAATGTTGGGTTCCTCCTTCTCTCTCCAAAATGCTCTCACCTCTCTCTAAAATTAGTAAGAAATGACCCCAAAATGAACCCTAAAGCCTATATATTAAAATGGGGTGGGGTTATAAAAATAGGGAAATTAACCCTCCAAAATCAAGTATGCGATCGCAGAATCCATCGCATAACTTGTATGTGGTCCACAGATGTGTTGCAGAACTCGTTTCCCAGAACTGGGCTGTTCTGCTTCATTTTGCGACCATTTTGCGATCGCAAAATGGCTTTGCGGTTCGCAGAGCTATTTCTGCGATTGCAGATTTCACCGCAGAATTGCATTTTTCCAGATTTTATTAATTTGATCATAACTTTGTGTACTAATGTCCAAACGACGAACGGTTTGAAGCATTGGAAACTAGACTCAAAGACCTTTCATTTGATAGGTTATGCATCACCTAAAACCTTATAGATATTTAGATATGCTCGTTCAAAGTATAGACTAGTGCAAGATCATTGGGAATTTTAGCCTATTATGGACTTTTTTAAATTTTGCTTAGACTTCGGCCTTTTCTTGGACCCCAAATTACTTACCATAAGACTTATACACATATTTACCAAATCCAATGGATATACACCATGTTAATAGCACATAAAAATATTATAATAAGCCTACACGACACCAAGAAATCCTAAATTACTTAGCGAATATTTCTAGGGCCTTACATTCTCCTCCCTTAGGATCATTTGTCCTCGAATGAGGAGAAGAGTGTCACGCCCCAAATTCGAGGGACATGACCGGCGCCTGATCGGGAAGCCCCAACCAAGCGGACCTGGGTGCCTTTCCTACCCCACGTGTTACCCCATATTTTCCTTACTCAATAATCTCAAGAACTAGTCATATAATTAATTTAAAACACCTTTTGCGAAATATACATACATACGTGACAGTTAGTGAAGTTATTAATTCTTTGCCCAACAAAAGAAACGTGGCTATACATAAGCTTCTAACCCACATCCACTGTCTACGGAGCCTCTAAAGATACAACAGGATAATACAGCACTTGTCGGTAACAAGGCTCCGGCTATACCTTACACAACAGCAAAATAAAACTATGGAACAAGCGGCCTGAGACACATAGGGCCCCGAGAGGAATGGGGCTCACCAAAACAACTGACGGAAGATGAAGAGGGAGATACGATCGGTGGGCTGGAGTACTTGCTGCAGATCCACCTACAATCATAACACGAATGTAGCGCCCCCGGCAAAAAGGGATGTCAGTACACTTGAATTGTACTGGTATGTATAACAAACTTTGCGCCAAGTAAACTCAAGCCATAGACAA